>VUQG01022916.1:0-13705 GCA_015106755.1 Etia nguti | reverse complement strand
ATTGCAGGTAGTCACAAAAGAAGTTTGATATTTTGTCACAAACATGTATTTGCATTTCTGCTCAGGGTTGGATTTAAAGATCTGTTTAACTCTTATAGTATAATGCATTAGTTTAGCTAACACGGACTGAAAATCATGGGTAACAGCTAAACTGGCTTTCTCTATTGGTTATGTACTCGACTATTTCTATTTTCTAACTCGATGTTTGTCATGTATGGATTAGACAAATTGCTGAACATGAGCAGAAATGGAGCCAAGCAAGCTGTTTTCAATTTTTTTGCAGTCTTTATGTTAGGCTAACTAGCTAATGGCAGTCGCTTAATACATTCAGTCATTGTAAAATGAAAGTATTGGGTCTTAATTAAGTACAAGCTCAGATAAACTGCAAAACATGATATATTACACCGTCATCGTTTACCTAACAAAACCTAAACCAAAAGGCAGAAGCACTGTACGGAAAAACAGATGCATTTATGGGTGACTCAGTAACTGCAAGGTGCCCAGGTCCTGTGGCTGCAGTAAACAAAATAGTGGCTTTTATAGCTGGCAAATGAACGTTAACCTTGATAACTCTACTACACTCGGCAGTAAGGATACTCGGTTGTCGGCCCTTGAAAGAGCATCAGGCCGGCCTGCATTTCACAATAAAACTCACTTGAGTCTTTTTCTAGTTTTACTGTCATGAACTTTAACATTTAACATGTGATCAGAGGCCTATAGACTCTCAGATGTAGCACTTTCCCTCCCAGTTTCTCTGAGTATAGCATGGTAAATCTGCTGCAATATCCACTTCTGAGTATACTAGCCACTGTCTTGAATATTTTCCACTTTTTTTATGATTTTCTCACTGTAGAATTATGGACTAAGTTTTTTGGAAATGGCCTTTTAACCCTGCTACTTACCAACCTAATTTCTATGGAAGCAGTAAGGGTGTAGTTAGTTTTCCACACATTTTACAATGACTATTATTATGTCTGGAAACATCAAACCTTGGAACTGACAGAGAGTGTACTTTCTTTGGAGCATGACTAAACACTGTTGTGACTGCCTGTCTATGAAAATCGCTTAATAAATAAACTTTACTTACTTACTGACATCTTTTCATCTAAAATTAAACAAGGACAAATAAATACATTTCTCAAAACATCAAAAACTATCCAAAGGTGACTCTCATTTAGCTGGTTCATGTTTAATCTCGCTCTCTGTCAGACCTAAAGCAGCAAGTCACAGAGCTGAAGACGTGCTGCTCTCAACTGCCAGAGTGTGAAGGTGAGATCCCCAATGTGACTGCATTATTATTGTGTGGATATATTGTACAGGTGCACTCCTTGAGGTTCTGAAGTATGTATTTCATCAAACAGACTTGCGGAGAGAGTTGCAGCAGTGCCATGATGATGCAGACCACCTACAGCAGGAACTGCGTCAGAAGGATGACAATCTCAATCAGTTGGAGCAGGAGTTACAAAGACAGAAGACAGAGAATAACAAACTGCAGATTAATATTGACAGTATGTTCAAGCCACAGAATGAACAGATTCAGTACAATGCGGGAAAGTAGGTTGTAGTGAATGTGAGGATTCTTAATTGGATAATTTGATCTTCTTGCTAGTCCTCCAAGCTGAGAAGAACAAACCTCAGGAAAACATAGAAGTTAACTTATACGTTAGCCCAGCAACATACAAAGAATAAAATGTTGATGCAAAATCCTCTGACAGACATCCTCTTCTTACTCTGACCTCAGGGCTTATGGAGGAACTAGGTGAAATGGAAGAAAAGACCATCCATACCTGTGAGTCACACACGAAAGTTTGTTGCATTTCTCTTTTTTTTCTATTTCTTTGCACTTTGGTTTAAAGCTAATACAGCTGCCCAGATGCCGTGACAAAAATACACGACTACTCACACTGCATGCTGTATACAACAGCCTTTTGTATGGAAATGTCTAAAGAATTTTAAAGCACACCCTTACATTTTCCACATTAAGGTTAAATTATACCATCTGTGTTATCAGGGTTGTTTTACTGCAAGCTGATTTCAGATGCTGGTCATTAGCACTGTGCGTGTGAATGGGCACACTGGGGGCCAAAAGCCTATCTGACAAATCATCTGTTTCTTTTAACAGCAAAGATGACCTTCGATCCAGACACAGCGCACCCAAGAATAGTTTTGTCTGATGATGAAACCGAGATGTCCACTACAGAGTTTATGCAAAATGTCCCCAACAATCCAAGACGGTTTGATGTGATTCTGGGAGTCCTAGGTGCCACTGGCTTCTCATCTGGCAGGCGTTACTGGGAGGTGTCAGTAGCTGGGAAGACCTGTTACCACCTTGGGATGACCAGTGAATCTTCTCGAAGAAAGGGATCAATACCCTTCAGTCCAACAAATGGTTACTGGACTATAGTCCTGGACAAACAGGGTCAGTACAGAGCTATAGAGCACAGAAGGACGGTTCCCATTGCTACTGAGACACATCCAGTTACTCTGGGTATCCTGCTGGATTACAAAAAGGGAACGATCTCCTTTTATGATTCAGGGGCCAGAACTCATATGTACTCTTTTGTAGGTCAGCACTTCACAGGAAAAATTTATCCATTTATCAATTTCTGTGTAGAAGATGGCAGTGCTCCAAATCCAGTAGTTTTAATTACTCCCGGAGCAACTGACTGGATAAAATAAGGGTCACGAGAAGTTCTGTCCACACCCATGTCAAAATGTGTGTTATTTACGGGTATATGAGTAATAAAATAATAACTGAAGAATAACAGTCGCACATATTTCTGCTATTAAACGCTTCAGACAGTAAAACAAATATAGCATGCTTGCAACATTGATTCTCTCCCTGTCTTTAAAGCCAGCCTTAACTCTGCCTATTCTCTTTGATTTGAATCATGGTTTTAACTCCATGGTTTTTACCAGCTGTTATTTTATCAATACTGTGATTTTGATATTTGATTCTATGTAAGGTGTCCCTGAGTGTCTCGACAGGCGCCTACAAATAAAATTCATTACTAAAATATTTTGTTTATTCTCGTTATTAAAAAAAAGAAGTGTTTCTTGTCCATGTTATTCCAGATGTGTTATTTGCCTCACAGAAGAGCTAAGCCTGTTTAGATATTAACCAACAGTTAGATGTTAAACCTGTTTATTTCCAAATTCGTGTCAATGAATTAAAAAACATTAAAAAACCAGGCGGAGCAGGCATGCAGAACTTTACTTACAAAACGTACGCGAACACTACTATCTACAAGAAAGCTACATTTTCTACAAAGAGACTTGGAGAATGTGTTTTGAACACCACACATCACCTCTTTATTACTTGCTTTTCTATCACAATGCAAACATTGCTCAGTGTCTTCCTGCTGTACCCGCTACACTCCTGTAAAACTGGGTAACAAAATCCGGGTCCCGCTCCTCCAGCATGTGTAGGAAATGATTCCTCTCCTCTTCTCCCCAAGACTCAAACCACTGCGTCCACAGGCGGAGCTGGCATTCAAAGATGTTTGGAAGTTTGTCTTTAACCTACACAGAGGAAAAAAGCCCCAGTTATATGCTAGAAATGGCACTCCTCTTCAGACCATTTTTTTGCAAGTTTGTATAAAGTACCTGGAGAGTGCTGAGTGACTCTAGGAGGGTGCACACTTTCCCCGGCACAGCTTTTCCCAGAAGGTCCTGGAGAAACCGCTCCCTCTGAACGGGAGTCCAGCTCTGGAACCAGCTCAGGACACACCGCTGCTCCTGGAAGGTTACGTAGGAGATGGGTTCGGGCTGTCTAACTTGATCTGCACTCGGAGAAGCGCAGGACAGCTTCTCAAGGCTGGGAGGACTGACTACACCTTGGGGAGCTGGGGGAAATTCACCCAAGCTGGGAGAAGGTAAACTCGCGGGGCATGTGAACACTGGGTTGGGAGAACTGCACAGGATGCCTGCAATTCCTTGATTGTCAGTGGGCTGGTGTTGACTTGAGCTTTGACTGACATAATTGAACCACGACATCTTAAACAGCTCAATAATCCATTTAGCTTAGCTTAACGTTTTGTCTAAGGAGCACAAACGGACGCGTTCTGACTTTAAAGCCGCTATTGCTAGCTAATAACTACTTTTAACATATAGAGTTGTGACTCCCCATGATTTTAAAACGTATATCAACTCACTACCGACATATTCGAGGTGCAGAGAAGCCGAACGACAGTCACGTAAATCCAAAGAGCTGCTAACAGGAAGCGGGGTGCAGTTAACTATTTGTGCTGTGTAGGAAGTCAGGTTTGCGCAGATGTTGCGCAGGATGTGGCGCACACAAAATCTAAATATTAAAACCATAATTTTGAACGACGCCATTTCAACTAATACATTTGGCGCATATATCGCAGTGATGAAAATAATTGTGGTTTGGTCTGGGATTTAAAATATTTATAAACGTTTTATTTTATTTGACATTTGATTTCGGGGGGAAGTCGTCGGCGATGACGTCACGTCGATGAAGGCGTTGATCGTCGCTCTCGCTGGGAACTGACAAGAGGAACGGAAAATGGCGGACCTTGAAGACGTTACGCTGGACGGGAGACCGCTCCAGTCCCTTCGAGTAGCGGACTTAAAGGCTGCTCTTGAGGAGAGGGGGCTGTCGAAGAGCGGCCAGAAGAATACTCTCATCAAAAGACTCAAGGGAGTGAGTTTTACTGCGAAATATGGGGCCACGGTCGCTGCAAGCTAACGTTAACGAAGAGACGGGCTGATGCTCTCTTGAGGGCCGACAACTGAGTATCGTTACTGCCGAGCGTAGTAGAGTTATCGAGGTTAACGCTCATTCACCAGCTGTAAAGGTCCCTATTTTGTCAGCGATGTGGTTATGCAGTGTTGTGCCCCTGTAGAAATGTTCCAGCTGCAGAAAGACTGGCACTTCACTCAACTTATCGGCTAATCCTAAACTGTGTCTCGGGTTGATGTTGTCCTGTTAGCTCGTTAGCTCTCCTGGCTAACGCTGTGAGTTGATCAGTGGCCTTAGCGACTCGCTTGCTTCTGTGTATCCTGCTTTTAACGATGTGTAAACTGCTCTTGTGAGTTTGTCCAGGAGATTAACATTTCACCACTTAGAGTTATTTAGAAGATCGACAACTTTTAGCGGCTAACCCGCAATCTTTAATTAACGTTGTTGCAGGTTTTTTTTGTTGGTAAACGCATTGGCTAGTTTTAGGAGTAGTTTCCCTCAAAAATCTATAGCAGGCCCGTGAGCTGCCGTAGGTCTTGAGCTTGTTTGTTTACATTGCGACAGATCGTCAAACGTTATTAACTTCGGCGTGAGAGCTAGGGCGTTCTTTTCTTTTTGTTACTGGGTAGTCCCAATGGCATTTATTCACTGAACTGCGCCATGAACGCTTTACTGTGTGTTTGCATTGCGTTTATATAACCTTTATTACACCAGACAGTGACTCTTTTCTCACAAAATCCAGAATATGTTGTTTATTTTAGTAGCAGTTACCAGCTAACGTACTTGCAAAGCTCATATAAAACTGTTTGGTTATTAACAGTTTCGTCCTACCAGCATCTGATAATGACAGTGACATTATAATGGACATAATATCAATGTAAAAGATCAACTGTGTCTACGTGCAAAGTAATAGATCTTGAATAAAGTAGTACTAATAGTGCATAGATTTGTACAAGGTGTTTAATTGGTGATCAGTTAAATTTAAGATAAGTTAATCACTGTCTGGTTGGTGTTTGACCGCAGCTTTAGAGTAACCTTGTCAATTATTGTTTGACAGACTCTCATGTCCTTTACCATCTTACATGGGAACATTGTTGCATGTCATCCTCCTTCGTTTGTCTACAAGTTTTGTAGTTTCTTAGTACCGCAGGCTTTCTAAAAAAGTATCAAAGACAAAACACTCCAAGTCTTACATTATTAATAAAGACGAGCAGTGATGCTTAAGGATATTTGTTACATTTAGTACACAGAGACTCATTATTATTTGTCAAGGGTGGAAATGTCAGCGGATGTGATAAAACATACTACTGAATACAGTGCAGTTATAAAGTTTCCCATGAAAGAGTGTTCTCCTTTTATTGCTTAAAAACATCTCTCGTCTCATTAACAGGCTCTCATGCTGGAGAACTTGCAGAGGACCTCCACAGCTCATATTGGACTACAGCCAAACTCTCAGGTGTGAATCTCAAAGATAGTTTTAGTTTCATATAAAAGGATGAAGTGTCTTGATAAGTGATGACATTTTATGTATATATGGCAAAACGTGCATTTACACAACCTCATAAATGTCTGCAAAAAGTATGCGTTATTAGCCTTGAGATCTTGCATTGTATTTCAAATTTTCTCTGTGTGTTTAGATTGGTGAGGAAATGAGCCAGAACAGCTTTATTAAGCAGTATCTGGCTAAGCAACAGGAGCTACTGAGGCAGCGTATGGAGAGAGAGGCTCGCGAAGCATATGATACAAATGGCAAGTGGTATTGAATAAAATACTGTACACATTATGGATGGTTATTGTAAAGTCTTGTGATTTTTATGTTTATTTGTCTTTTGTGAACAGAGCAAGAGGAGCACGCAGAAGTCAACAATAGTACATCGTGTCCTCCTCCAGCCCAGGTTAGACCGTGCTTTCTGTTCTTAAGTGTTACATGTAAAAGTAACTTTCTGATTAAAATTGTGTGAGGGGAAAAATGAATAAATCTGTGCTCCCTTTCTGTTCTTGTCAGGATGTCACACGAGCATTAGCTGAGCAGCACAAGCCAGCTGGCACCTCTGGTGGAGAGGAATTGTTTGGTGCGGTAAATGAGGGCCAAGCAAACAGAAACCAGGAGGCTGACATGTCCAGTCCACCTGCTTCTGGCTCTGTGCCTATGCGCATTCCTGCCGCTGAGCAAAGGCCAGAGAAAGGCTCTGCATCCAGCGAAGTCCCAGGTGACAGCGACGATGACGACAGCGAGGATGCTGACGAGGACGGTGACGATGACGACTGGGACAGCAGTGCTCGAAGGAGAAACTTCAGAGAGCCAGCCAGGGGACCCACAACAAGGGAGAGGTCTGCAGCATCCCGTCAACCACAGCAGCAACACATCCCTTCTCTTTTGTCACCTCAACTCCGCCAGCCAACACCGCCTCCCTCCCCTCCACCAGAATTATCATTCCCTTTGCCTGACACCCCTAAACAGAGCCCACCTAGTCCAGATGTTCCCCCAGCCAGGCGTTCCCCCAGTTCTTCCAGCTCTGGTTCCTCCAGCAGTGGTAGCCGCAGTAGCAGCCCTGAGCCACAGAGGAGTGGACATGCTGAGCGCAGGCCTGGCCCACTAACCCTTCTGGCACGTAAAATGGAGTCAGAAGGTGCTTTCTCCGGAGCAGGATGGCATGGCACTGATGGCGAAGGTGATAGGCAAGACAGCAATTCATCTTCAGCTACATCATTTCCTGGCAGAGGACCACCAGAGAGCCTGGTATCTGCCACCACTCACACCTCTAACACTGCAGAGCATGTACCATTTCCAATAATGCCAGGCACCAATCAGGGTGTTAAAGGAGCACATTCGGCCCATATTCAAGTACCTGTTAGTACGCTTGAGCCCACTGTGCCTGATGAGAGGGTCAGAGAGATGGAGTCTGACCTAGAAAAACAAGAGAAGCTGAGAAAACGTCGGCAAGAACGCGCCGTGGCGGAAGAGCGAGAGAGAGCCCTAGCACTGGAGCGAGAAAGAGAGCAAGCTTTGGAGAGAGAGAGGTTTGAGCAACAGCAGGCCTTAGAAAAGGAAGAGAGAGAGAAGGCTTTGCAGAAGGAGAAGGAACTTGCTCTAGAAAAAGAGAGACAGGAGAGGGAGCAAGCTTTGGCTAAAGAGAGGGAAGAGCAAATGAGGGCATTAGAGCTTGAAAGGCAGGCTGAGCTTCAAAGACTTAAACTTCTGGAGCAAGAACGGCTGCAGAGAGAAAGGGAGGAGAGGGAAAAGCGCGAGAGAGAAGAAATGGAGAGAGCAGCTTTGGAGCGTGAGCGAGAAAGGCTTGAAAAAGAAAGAGCTCTGGAGGCTGAGAGACAGGAAAAGGAGAGGATTAAGAGAGAAGAGGCTCTGGAAAGGGAAAGGTTAGAGAAGGAAAAAGCTTTGGAGCAGGAGAGGATAGAACGTGAAAAAGCCTTAGAGCAACAGAGAATTGAGAGGGAAAAAGCCTTGGAGCAAGAGAGGATCGAGAGAGAAAAGGCTCTAGAGCTAGAAAAGTTGGAGAGGGAGAGGGCCTTGGAATTGGAAAGAAGAGAAAGAGAAAAAGCTTTAGAGCTAGAAAGGTTGGAGAGGGAGAGGGCCTTGGAATTGGAAAGAAGAGAAAGAGAAAAGGCTTTAGAGCTAGAAAGGTTGGAATGGGAGAAGAGCTTGGAGTTAGAGCGAAGAGAAAAAGAACGACTTGAAAGAGAGAAAGCTTTAGAGCGAGAGAGGATAGAGAGGGAAAAGGCCTTGGAACGAGAGAGGGTGGAAAAAGAGAGGGCAGAGAGACAGGTGGCTCTTGAACAGGAGAGAATTGAGAAAGAGAGAAAGGAAAAGCTAGAAAGAGAGAGAGCCCTACAGAAAGAGGAACTAGAAAGGGCAAGAAAGGAGATGGAGAGAGCTCTGGAGCAAGAAAGGGAAAAAGCTCTTGAACGTGAAAGGCTGGAGAATGAGAAAGCAGTGCAGAAAGAAAAGGAGGAGCAGGAGAGGAAGCTGGAGCAGGAGAAAGATAAAACTAGGGTGGCTGAAAAGGAGAGTGAGAGTCACCTTTCTCCATCCAAATGTGGCCTTGAGGTTGGTCTCACATCCCTGCCAACTCCTCACCCCCTCTCCACAGGACCCGCTATAAACTCGTCAGCAGAGGCAGGAGACCGGGAACAAATCCATGCTCCAGAACCCCAGAGCGAAGGCCAAGCAGCAGAGTGTAGTGCAGCCATTTCAACAACATCTCTGTCACCACACTCGTCACTTAAAAAATTCCGGTTTGTAATGGACCCAGCACAACCCTCATCCACTTCTATGGTTATTAAGCGGCCCCGTACATTTTCTGATAGCCCACGGCCTCGCACCTCACCTGTCACTTCTCCCACCAGTGTTGGGAAAGGACAGTCCGAAGGACATAGGCCCTCAGTTAAACAGGAAGATTCAGAGCTACGGACAAATCAGCATGTTGCTGCTGCACCACCAGGATCTGTGAAGATCCAGTCTGAGGAGGAGACTGCTGTTATTACTGAAATGGGTCCCAAAGAAGAAAGAGCCACAAGGCTGGTGTTGGAGGATAAAGAACAGGCAGCTTCAGGAAAGACAGAACAGGCTGCCAAGGAGTCCATCAAAAAAGTAAAAGAAGCTGCTGAAAGCAAGGGTTTGGCAAGCTCAGTGGGTGGAGCGGAGCAGAGAGGAAGAGATTTAAAGAAGGAAAGGAAACGAACAAGACAAAGATCATCATCCGATTCCTCTTCCTCAGAATCGGACTCTGGGTCCTCATCTTCTCAATCTTCCGGTTCATCCTCGTCCTCTGAAGAGAAAAAGAACTCCACCTCCAGAGTTACAAAGGTAAGAATAAATGATCTGTCTCTCTTTGGCATTAATGCAAAGTTGTATTAAATCTATATAAACCAAACTAAATTAGTTCCAAAATGAACATATGTGGATAAATATCCATCACCTTAATAATCAGGGTATAACATCCACCTGTGTTGTTGTTTCCAGCAGTTGGACATATTCTGAATTTACATAGAGCTTGAACAACTGCACCATACACATTTGCAGTCATTAATCCTGATTTGGCAATGGTATAGATGCTTGACTATTTAAATGTGTCATACTTGTGACTATAAAGTTGTATAATATACCAGTGTATTTATCTTAAATCATATTGTTGCTCAGATTGCATTTTCTCCACAGTCTGCTAAATTCTTTTTGCTGAAAAACAATTTTTATCATTTAAAAAGAAGGCTACTTTACTTTTAAGGGAATCTCTATTCATTGGGTGTAGTGGGCTCTCAGCAGAGTGTCATTAGTCTCTGATCAGGGCAGATGTTTTCTGGCAGTATCTCTGAATATAAGAGAGTGGGTACAATTTTTTTAAATTTATTTATTTTTTTATCTGTTAAAACTGTCTGGTTTGTGTTTAATAAGCTGTTGCCTATAGTTACTTAGCTTAATACCTGTGGTGCTAATACCTGTGCAAGCTAAATAAGAATAAAAGTTAACTCAAGACTCTGTTGTTGACTAGGCTAGTAACCAATTTTTATTTGGTGTAGTATTTTTTTTCCTGATAAAACTTTGTTTTTGCAAAAAGAAAAAAAAAGGAGAACTTCCATTTCATCAGTCACAGCCTTGGACCCATTCAGTAGTCTAGTTGTCTATTTGTTGGGGTAACATTTCACTCTGTGTTGCCTGAAACATCACAGTTAATGTGGGTCAGTATCTTAACAGTCAAACTACTCTCTCATCTGCTCAATACAGTTAAGATACCTGGAGAATGCTAACCACTCCAATGTGAATAGTAGCTTGCTGCTTCTTCTCTAATAGTTTTCTATAGTTTGGAGCTGTGTCTTGGGTCAGGCAATTGGCTCATCAGTTTCATCCGTCATGCGTGACAGGTGGCATCAAACACCCCTTCAGGTTCTTTTACACGTTCATTTTTTTTTTTTTTTTTACCCAGGCACCTCAAACTTGGAACTTTATGTTCAAAAGCTTTTCTTATTTTGTAATTCTTCAGTAGCTGTGCTTGCCTTGCCATCTTAATCTTTTCCTTTTATTGGCCGCTCTCAGATATGGCTTTACTTACCAACTCTATGATCAGCATCTTGGATTTCATTGATGTTGAGACTGGTGGTGGTGGTGGGGGGGCTGCCAGTTTTGTTTAACAATCCAGCGACTCAGATGCCCTGTTCTGTTGATCACTGGGGCCCCTCGTTTCTCTTTCTTTTCAGTTTGTGTCATGTGGTGGTCTTCTTTAGATTGTGACAATATCATAAACATCCTTTCATGAAGTCGACATTTTTTCCCTGTGTTTTTAGGGGGGATAACAGCATTCATCAAGAACAGAGTTTCAGAATCAAGTTATTTTCTTGGCTGTTTTGCTATATAGTCCTTAATTCTGCTAAGTGTGATCCAGCCAACATTTTTGCTTCTTTTTAAAAAAACAAAACGATAAATCCAAAAAGGTTTTAGCTGTGCACACATGAATGAAATTATTCTTTTCCTAATAATTAATTATTAATACATTAAAAGGATTAACAACCACTGAGGAAAGCAGGTGGAATTGTGTCCATCTCTTTATACTGCCACGTATTATTAAAGCTGTATATGTAACTGTGAGTACCTGCATGACTAGCCCTTAGCATAGTGGTTAGCATAGTAGGTGCCGTGCTCCTTGGAAAAAGGGTTTCCACAGAGATTTTGCTAAATCAAATATATACAGAGCTATATCCTGTGACCCCTGCTGAATAAAGGAGCAGACAAAAGCAGCTAGCAATAAAGGTTGTCATTTTTTTGTTTCCATTGATTTTTAATGAATAGAATAAGAAGATTAATTGCCATTTACCATTTCTGAATAATCATATTATTATAAATCATATTATTTAAACTGAAAATGTTTATTTTTTTGAAAACTTAATGTGATAAGCCCTATTTTGTAAAATAGACTTTATATATTTTCGCTTCAATGCAAATAAAATAAAATATTGAACTACTCTCTTTTTTTCTTCAAGGAAGGGACATCTAAAAGAGATTCCTCAACAACGCACGTGGCAGCTCAGCATGAGGATTTAAAGAAATCCCCAAAAACCTCTCCCTGCAAAAGAGAAATGTCTGCAGAGAAGGCTAACACAACTGCAGATGGAGATGGTCACAACGTGGTAAGCTGCTTAGAATAAGTGCCCCAGAAGATTCACCTTGTCACAATATCTGTGTCAGAATGGGCAGGTCTTTGATAATAAAATAGATTTGCCATAAATGAACCACACTGTCTGTTCTTCATCTTATTCCCTGCCCTTTAAAATTCCCAGGCACACTTTGCTGAAGCACCGACTGGAGAAGAAAAGCATAGGAAGAGAACAGACAGTGAGGAAGAGGAGGAAAAGGACAAACGAAGGTCTGGTTTTCAGTCCTGGTTTTCGGAAACATATCTTATACTTTGTGTGTGTGTGTGTGTGTGTGTGTGTGTGTGTGTGAGAGAGAGAGTTCGTGTGTGTCAGATTTACTCACTGGGATAAGTGTATCTGTGTTCTTATTAACATGTAAGTATAGAGGCTTTTAACAATGCTCAGTAACTATTTGACCTCTGCTGCATCACCAATGGGGATACGCCAGTTTGGCCCTATTAGGTGGACGGGTGGACCAGTCTGTTCAAATTAGTTTTATGTTGCTCTGTTTACTATACCACACACCAAGCAGTAATGCACTCGCTGCTAATTGAAGAGCTAACAGCAAAGGCTCAGTTGTTTAGGGGGTCTGTCTCTCTCCCCTCCCCCTCTTTATATTCAGTTTAAAACTGGTTAGAAAGATATATTTTAGTTTTTACTTTATGTTCTATTTTTACAGAAAGTGTTGTTGTCAGCTAGATTAATAGTTTTCATTTCACCAGTCTCTTCAGCTCCATTCCACATGTGCCCGTGTGACAGTAGATGTACTTAAAGTGAAGAGCAGGGAAAGAAGAAACTAGTGGGACAGTAAATGACAGCCATATGCAGCAGGCTGATGCTCACAGTGAGCTGAAATGAGACTAGTGCAGCTAATTAGGTGAATAACAAATATAAATTTTTAAAAATGTATTTTGGTCCTATAGCCATTTATTTATTTATTTATAAATAAATATACAAATTCTATTTATTTTATGTATGATGTACTCTGTACCTGAAGTCATGGTATTATAATTCTCAGAACTGGAAAAATTTGGACTGATAGTTCCTTAATTGTCAATACAGTCAAAATTGCTGTTCTTTAAAATCTAGGCATTACACGTCAGGATTGTATATAAACATTTCTTGAAACATTAATTAATTAAATTGCTGTGGAGAGGTTTTCCACTTTCTGAAAAAAACAAACAATGGATAAAAATGGCAAAGAAGTTCCATCTCCTATGATATATTATATCATTTAAGGTTCTTAAATCTAAGCTAGGGACAAAACCAAAGTTGTGAATAGCCTTGATCTTCAGTCTAGGGCTGTGCGATATGACCAAAATCTCATATCCCGATATAAGACATCTATCGTCCCGATAACGATATAAATCACAAAAATTTAACATTTTCTGTAAATTCTGTGAATCTCGGGGAGCTTGACTTGCGTGAAGTGTTTCCAGCTGGGCGTTGTGTACCTGGAGTTTTAACCGATGCATGAAACTATACATTTTTAGACATAAGTTGTAACGGCCGCCATTTTCTTTGTGAGTATTTATTACACAGCGTGTTGCGGGGAAAAGCCTGTTCTAACGTTTGAGTCTAAGGTTTATTTTTTAGCACCTGACGGCTCTTTTTTGCTTCTCATCCGTAAATACTCTGCATATTCTTTCACGTGATTCAGTTTATTTTGAAAAGTCTCAACAGGATCTTGAGCTTTATTGTGAAAGGTTTATGTGGAAAATAAACAAGCGGACAAGTGATAGTTTTACCGTCGTTGTTGCTAACGACAACGCATAAAAACACGCGCTTGTCCGTCCGTAGTGTGGTCATATTAAATATAAGAGAAAGAGAGAACTTTAAGAAATTAATATAGCCACTACA
>VUQG01022914.1:0-24730 GCA_015106755.1 Etia nguti | reverse complement strand
ATTTTTGACAGCACTACTAATTATACTTGTAGATATATATTTACCATGATACAACAAAAGCAAAGTATCATCAGATATATAGCTATAATACCTCGAGAGCTTTATCTCCCAGGTGAATCAGTGTCAGTGCTTATTTCTATAACTTGCAGGGTGAACCTGGACGGGGACTTCCAGGTCCAAAAGGTTTACAAGGCCCCAAAGGAATTATTGGCTACCAGGGAGAGAAGGGCAACATTGGATTCCCTGGTGTTCCTGGACGAGAAGGACAGACAGGACCACCGGGACCTCAGGGACTCAAAGGTTTTGGAATTAATTGATGCTGAAAAGTTCCATCTTCAGTACCAAGACTATTTAAAAAAAAAAAAAAAATTCGCTTTTAAAAATAGGTGATGTGGGACCTCCTGGACTTCCTGGACTGGTTGGCAAATCCGGTCCTCCAGGAAAAGGATTGCCTGGACCTCCTGGACAACAGGGACCTCCTGGAGAGCCTGGTCCTCATGGTGAGCTGCAGCTCAGCAGAGAAAATATTATTTTTCTTGCAAGATTATCTTTGCCATGTCACAAAAAAATCCACAGGGCAAGATAATAAAACAATCATGACTGTATATACGGTTTCAAGGTCCTGTGCGTGCTACTTTATTTTGACACCATAATAGAAAGCTGAAACTCAGAACAGAAGCAAAGCAAATTAATGTGATTGGTGCTGTAGAATCAGTAAATTCATATTCTGTCTTCCCATGTGTTTGCACATGTGTTTATGTGTGTGTCCTGTCCAGGTAGGGAAGGTGTAAGGGGGGAAAAGGGCTACCCAGGTCCTCCTGGTCTAGACATGCCAGGGCCTCAGGGAGAGAAAGGAGTCCCTGGGTTTCCAGGAGTACCAGGAACTAAAGGACTGCCAGGGCCTCCAGGTTTACCAGGCAGGGATGGGCTCATTGGAAACCAAGGTAAGATAAACAATCTTGTTTGGACATTTTTGTGGCGGGATTTGTATTACGGTATGTTTTTTGCTCATTATACTATTTATTTAAAGGGTCAGTTTGTAAAAAAAAAAGTAATATCTATTTTTTTTATTGAACATAATTTACAGTTTACAGACAGTGCCATCTTTACTGCTCCCACAGTGAACTAGATACACTGAGGTTGTTTCAGGGTGTTACCGCTCTTGTGTCAAGCTCTCGTCAGTAACTCTCAACACTTTCTGTGCATGTTTCAAATTAAAAATCTTCAAAGTAAGGACAACAATGTTTTTAGTTTGAATTATATCCACAGAAATGTTGAGCTTTACTGACAGTTTTTCCAAACTAAAGAAAAGAACCACAGAGCTCAAGTGCTTGGAATTAATAAACTAATGAGAAAAGGGTTTCTGATGGAAAAGTTGAAGCTACATCAGTTGCATCACATTGCATTTATGTTATTTTTAAAATCTGATTACGATGTAGTGTGTTTTCCTGATGTGACACAAGCTTGTTTAAAGCATTTTCACCCTTTTAATCTTCTAGGTGCTAAAGGTGAAATGGGGTTAATGGGAACACCTGGAATACCCGGATATCCTGGGCCTCCCGGTACAGCTGGATCTCCTGGTCCGAGAGGTGAGGAATGCCAAATATATAAACTCATGTTTTTTTCTATTCCATGTCTCACAATTTAGGCTATTCATGGTTTATTCATCAGTAGCAATTCAATTAAATTCAGTGTTATATATATATAGTTCCAAACCACAACAACAGTCACCTCAATAAAAACCTCTTTTTCCTTCCATTCCTCCCAGGTGATCCTGGTCTTACTGGACCAAGAGGTGATATTGGAGAGCCTGGACTAAAAGGTGATAGAGGAGAGCCGGGTGTTCAGGGACCACCTGGGAACATGAGTGATGTTGACATGGAGCACATGAAGGGGGTGAAGGGAGACAAAGGAGACATAGGTACAAAACAACATATGCGTCTTTTTAGAATTTTTTTATTTATTTATTTGGAGACAAACCCATTTTTGAATCTGTATATTTGCCTATAGTTTAAGGAATATTTCCTTTCTTTTAGGTATCCCAGGGACCACTGGAGAGAGGGGCTTCCCTGGAACACCAGGAGATCCTGGAATGCCAGGGAAAGATGGAGAGCCTGGATTACCTGGAAAACCTGGTGACTTACCTGACCAGAACTTCAATTTAAACTGTGCTATTGCATTATTTTTATATGTGCAAATTTTTAAGCAACTGTAACTGTAATGTTATTGATATTTCCCAGGTGACAAAGGAGACTCTGGCGAAAATGGAGAGCCTGGCAGTATGGGACCACCTGGACCGAAAGGTGGTACAGGGGAGATGGGAGTACCAGGTAGAGGCACACAGATAACACAAAAATTGTGAGAATGAATGTATGGGTACAAGCCTGTAATAAATGTGTTGTGAGCACCTGTATTAAGACAGTTTCAGGCAGGGGAAATGATGTGCAATACCTATGCACATTAAATTCATTGCCTGTTAATGCACACATTGTCTGCTTTTGCAGGTCCAACTGGTCCAAAGGGTGTCAAAGGAGATATAGGTACATCCGGACATCCTGGATTCAGAGGCACGGATGGAGAAAAGGGAGAAACGGGATTACCTGGTGAGCCAGGTATTGGCCTCCCAGGATATCCAGGACAAAAGGTATTCCGCTATTAAAAACTTGTTGATTGTTACAACACTGATTCTATGGATACAGGCAGAAATTTGAGTCAGTATCAACCCCGCAGTACAATAAACTGAAAACATTTTTTTCAGCAGACAAAATACTGTTAATTTGAGAAGACCTCTGATGGGCTTTTGTAGCAAGTGTCATTCAGTAATAAAAATCATTTCCAGTTTAACAAATACCACTGTGATATATAGTGAGGACTTCTATTCTTATAATATTCCTATAATTTCAGCACTACTAAATTATTCTACCTTGATGGCCTGCTGCTGGATTTAAAGTTTGCTGACTTACAAAAATATGAACAGACCCTAATTTTTGTTTCCTTGCTGGCATCGTCAGTGTTCCGGCTGAGGGAAGGAGGTTCTTGGCCAAGGTTTTATGATACACGGCCCTGCCCAAGGCATGTTGTTTCTACCTCCATGCTTGACTGTGGGGATGGTGTTCTTTGGGTCATGCTCAGGATTTCTCTTCCTCCAAACACAGTGGGTCAAGCTTTCGTCTAACCACAGCGCTTTCTCCCAAGCCCTCTCTGAATCACTAAGATGTTCAACGGCAAACTTGAGACAGCCCTGTACATGTCCCTTCTTATGTGCAAGATTTTAACCCATTACGGCATGACATACCAATGACGTTCTTGGGGACTGTAATCCCAACTGCCTTAAGATCATTAACAAACTCTTCCCATAAAGTTTGGGCTGATCCACAGCCTTTCTCTTGATCATCTTCATCCCATGAGGCAAGATCTTGCATGGAGCTCCAGACCGCCGGTGACTGTTGGTCATTTCATATTTTTTCCATTTCAGAATACTCACATCAATAGTTGTCACCTTCTCACCAATCAAGTTTACAATCTTGTCCTTGATATCCTTGATATCCCAAGTCCAAAGCTCACCTCACTGGTCTTGCACATGGTGGAGAGGCTGGAATGGGAGAAACCGATTCTGCTTTATACGCATGAGCAGGAGTATCTGTAATTGATTGATTGATTAATTGTAATTTGTGTGACAAATGAGTACAGCCAATCTGTGGGAGCCAGAATTACGGGTGGTTTTTAAGGTGTCTGATACTTCACTAAATGACATGCAAATCAATTTAAAACTTTTATGTGTTTTTTTTCAGGATTTTTGGTTGATATTCTGTCTCTCTCCATAAAAACTGCTATAAAAATAAAACACTGTTCATTTCTTTGGAAGTGAGCAAACTTAAAAATTAAAGAAATCAAATAATTAAATACAAACTGTATTTGTCAAAAGTGTGAAGATGAAATGATCAACACACTCTGTTTCTCATGTCCAGTGTAGGTCTGATGTTATTAACATGTCATGATTACAACACTGTTAACTGACACTCAGCAGAGGTGGAAAGGAAAACATTGCAGTAGCTGCCGTTAAATTTTCATAATTATTCAGAGTAGTTCCTGAATATTAATGAGCCCTTCCATTTCTTTAACTAGAATTTCGGTTACCTGCTTTTTTTGTACAGGGTCAGACTGGCGACCCAGGATTCCCAGGACTAGCTGGAGAAAAGGGTCAGAAAGGCCAAGAGGGCATGCCTGGCAAGCCAGGACTGCCAGGACCCAAAGGAGAACAAGGAACCTCTGGCTATCCAGGTCAGATTTCTGTCTGGGTTGTCAGTTTAGTTCTGCTTACCTGGTCAAATCAAGCTATAGTAGTCATACATGTTGTTTTTAAGGTGTATTGTGATCTGTGTGTTGTGCAGGTCAGTCAGGTAGACCAGGGGACAAGGGTGTCCCTGGACTTCCTGGGTCTGTAGGAGAGCGTGGTCAAGATGGCCGGCCTGGTAAGTAAGAGGCCTGTGTCCACATGTTTTTATTTATTATATATTTATTTTATTACTTTAATTTATTCATGGTTTGAAGGAATCTTGTGGGACACATTTGAGGTAAAATAGTGAGAAAAAGTAATAACTGAGTTGTGATTTTTGGATCAGTTAATTGAGTGTGCCACTTGTCAAAACTCTCAAAGGGTGGTAACCTTTCTTGACCTTTTTTCACATCAGGTATATTAAGAAACCACTTTGGCTAATTTCACTGACAGCTAAATGATGTAGGTGTCCCAGGCTAATTAGTCTTGTTGGAAATCAGCAAGTGAAAATTGTGACTCTTCCAGTCTGATACACAGAAACCTGCAGTATGTATACTTGTTGTTTTCCAGGCGAAGGTGGCCTGCAGGGGCCTTCTGGTCCAAAGGGAGATAAGGGAGATTCTGGACGTGATGGAATCCCAGGGTCCACAGGAGAGAGAGGACAGCCAGGTTAGTCTGTAAGAAGTTAAAAGGAGACTGCCAACCATGCAGCGAGGCCTGGTTGGAGAGATGCTTTTTTACTCCACTGTAGGAAAAGAGCCTTCAATCATTTTTTTCAACAACAACAACAGCAAAAACAAACAAACAAACAAACAAAAACCCTAAAAAAAACAAACAAACAAAAAAATCATAGGCATTGTAAAAAAAAATAAAAAAATAGACGTATCCTTTGGACTACAAATTTTAAAGTATCAGCATTAGCACTGTGGCCATGTCCATGTTGTTATTAGGAACCAAACTTGCCTTATTTGGATGAACGATTGTTGAGACAGGTTAGCAAGACACATAGGCTAATTCATGCTAAACGAATGAAAAAATCAGAGGCAGAAGTTTGATGGATGGTCTGTACCACACAACAAGTCATAAAACTAGATAATCCAATAAAAAATGCCCCAAAAGGCACCAACAGCACACATACAGTGAAGCAGTTCAGTTTAATGACCGGAAGTTATGGACGAGGCCTTGCAGACATAATCAACCCCAGCTGCCTGTCAGGTCACCTATCAGTTTCAAAAGTCACCCTCCTCAGATATGAAATTATTGAGCATGCAGAGATGCCAAACCCTTTTTTCTACAAGGCTGTAAATGTTTTTAATGCTTTAAATTTGGACATTTTTTACATGCGGGGCTCTTTTTAGCTCTTACATGTTACCTTCATTTTTCAAATCTTTAGGTTACACCTTAATCATTTTCTTTGAACTTGTGTGAAGCTAAGCTTCAGCTTCTGAACATGAAAGTACGTAGCCTTCTTGTACTATATGTTATTCATAAACAAACTAACACATCAGGAAGTCTGTAAGTTATATGTGTATAAAATCATTTATATACAAAGAATAAGAAAATATGTGTTTCCCTTTTAACTTAAAACTGCAAGTTTTCCAGTTCTATGTATATTTGTATATTATTGTATCATAAAACAATAAAAGCTCTCGTCTTGTAACGATTTAAGTATTTTTTTAAGAGCACAATTAGAGGATGCAGTGGCCAGTGAACTGTGATGAGATTATTTCTGTTTGGAAGTAAATGTTGCTAAAAACAAATGTCGTTTGTTGCTGGTTAGAGGTTTGTGGGAATCACTAAATTTAAACCAGCAGTACCTTTAATGTATTAAAATATATCCTGTATCTACCCTTTTCTGCAGGTATGGCTGGAATAGGTTTTCCTGGGCCGCCTGGCGAGTTTGGCAGCAAAGGTGAAGGCCTCTACAGCACTGATGTTTATATTGATTCAATTGATAGGTCAGCAAAGTTTCATATGTTTTTTTTTTCCCCACTGCAGGAGACAAAGGCAGTCCTGGCTTTCCTGGTAACCCAGGTATTCCAGGTGTCCCTGGTGTGAAAGGTGATAAGGGATTTCCCGGCCCACATGGACCTCAAGGAGAGCCAGGAGAACAGGGTCCCACTGGTTTCTCTCTAGAGGGACCTAAAGGAGATAGGGGAGAAACAGGACAACCTGGAGAAGCAGGTACTGTGAGATAGACAATATGCGACTAATTTTTTGCTTCATGGTCATTGTAAAAAGGACTACTTATATAGCGCCTTTTTACTCAGTTTAAGCACTCAAAGCACTTTCTGCTACAAATCTCATTCACCTAGTCACCTATACCTAAGCACTTTTATCTAATGGTCACACACTCCCACTCTGATGGATGCATCAGGGGCAACTCCGGGGAAGTCAGGGCATAAAAAGTGCATAAACATGGTTATTTATTACAGATATTGTAGTTAGTAGATTAAAAAAAACACTTTCTTTGGCTTTATCAAACAGGAATCCCAGGACAATCAGGACCTGCTGGCTTTCCAGGCAGAGATGGACAGAAGGGAGAGAAAGGAAATCAGGGTCCCTCCGGTTTCCAGGGAGAGTCGGGATTAAAGGGGGATGGTGGATTACCTGGACTGCCGGTATGTCATAAGGCTGTTTTCAATTTGAGCTTTTCTCTTGCTGTAAACATTAGATAATGTTCCTTCAGAGGAGAGAGAGCCATTAAATTTACAATGGCAGCATTATATATGTTTTTGATTACAGGGAGCACCTGGGCTTCCAGGTCTTGATGGACCGAAGGGAGAGCTAGGATTACAGGGTGTAACTGGCTTCCCAGGTGAGTGTATTCAGAGTGATATATTTGTGTGACATTTGCAGTAGTAATAAATACATGTATTTTTACACAAATAATTATGGTAAAACAAACTTTTACCAACCCTAGGACAAAAGGGTGAAGTTGGAGACCTTGGATATAGAGGAGAAGCTGGAGACAGAGGATTCCCAGGCGAAAAAGGTAACAAAAGAATGAAACAAACGTAGCTGTGGTAATATTGATGTTATTAAATGTTAATGTATTAAATGTCTTTGAATTAAATATTTATGTCTTATTTTAGGTAACGAAGGCCCTCCTGGCCCTCCCGGCCCTCATATGTTCATAAAAGGAGAGATCGGCTTCCCAGGAATTCAAGGTTTACCGGGACCTCAGGGACCATCCGGGCTCCCAGGACAGAAAGGAGATGGAGGTGATGGTTATGAAGAAATATGCCCCATTTAGACCCCTGTCACACAACAGCTTGCTCCTGCTCGCCTTTACCCACACCCATTTTAATAACACTACCATTTTTCATACATTTTTCTCAGGTGTGACAGGTTTTCCAGGGCCAAAAGGGGAAGAAGGTCTCCCTGGATATAATGGTCAGAACGGGGTCAAAGGAGAGCCTGGCTTTCCAGGGCCACAAGGTGAGACACTTCACGTGATTAATGCACGGTGTTGGTGCTCTCTGCTGTGCTGCCATTTTTTTTTTGTTCTACTGATTTCTCCATATCTTTAGGACCTAGAGGTCACCCTGGCCCTCCTGGACCTAATGGTGTTCCAGGTCCAGCTGGTCCACCCGGCCCCTCGTCCATGGATCACGGTTTCCTTGTAACACGTCACAGCCAATCAGTGGATATACCACTGTGTCCCGAGGGAACCTCTCTCATATATGATGGCTACTCCTTGCTCTACGTCCAGGGCAATGAGCGCTCTCATGGGCAAGACTTAGGTGAGACAATATGAATAGAAGGAAGGCCTCAATATAAAGCAGGGACATAACGGAAAAGAGGACGAATACAAAAATAAAAAACAAGCTTAGATTTGTGGGTTCATTCGCTATTCTTTTGGCTTTGCATTTTAGGTACGGCAGGAAGCTGTCTAAAAAAGTTCAGCCCCATGCCCTTCCTCTTCTGCAATATCAACAATGTGTGTAACTTTGCCTCCCGTAATGATTACTCCTATTGGCTCACCTCACCTGAGCCCATGCCCATGAGCATGGCACCTATCACTGGTGAAAACATTAAACCCTTCATCAGTAGGTAAGTCAGGATTTCTTTACGCACTGCTGTTTCACATGTGTTTGATGCTCGTGTGTCAATCTGAGCTGTTTTCATATGAATTTGTGCACAGGTGTGCTGTATGTGAAGCTCCAGCCATGGTGATAGCAGTTCACAGTCAGACCATTATGATCCCACCGTGCCCTCAAGGCTGGGACTCTCTGTGGATTGGCTACTCCTTTGTTATGGTAAGACAGCTCTGGTCTCTCAAATATATTTGTCCCCTATGGATGAATAAGTCATGGCTATATTATAATGACTCTCGAATTCAGTCACCATGAGCATTTTAGAAATGTAATTATGAGTAGTGCAAGGTTGTAATTGGTGCACTGTGCTCTGGCATGACAAAGAAGGCTGATATCTGCACGAGTGTTGAATCAGTTAGTGACTGTGAAGCAGATCACAGTCACCCAAGGGAAGCACTTCTGTTTTCTGTGCTGTCTATATTTGCTGACTGCAGAGAATGAGATCAAGCTGCGTTCCCTGGGTGTTGGCTCAGTATACTCCATTATAAACTGCAGTATTATTCAATACAGTCAGCACTCCTTCAATCAAAAGTGGATTGTTTTTCCATTTGTAGTAATTTATATTTGGCAGGGTGGAGTAGGCGGAGATGAGTGTCAGGGGGTGATTTGTGACAGGAAGATAGCAGCACGGGTGAAAGGGAAGGTTTGCAGATGGTGGCACTGACAAAGAGAGAGGGGGCCTAGCTTAGGATGCTAAGATGTTAATTGGGAGTGATTAGAAATGATGATATCAGAGTTTGACAAGAAGGCGACTCTCATCCAAGGGGCTTCTTAGGTTTAAAACCTCCTGTCAAGCTCCTATGACTACAGTACCATGACCTGGATGACTGAGAACCTACTCAGACATATGTCAGGCCGACAGTTCAGGGTGAGCAGCTTGGGGACAAAGAGAGGTAAGGCTGAGGCATGTGCAGAGGAGGAATAGGGCAGTTGTTGGACAAAGAATGTTAAAGATGGAGCTGCCACACAGGAAAAGAGGAAGACCACAGAGAAAATCCATGAATGCAGAGGAGTTGGTGTGACAGAGGAAAGAGTGAGATGGAGGCAGATAATCCACTGTGCTGACCCCTAAATGGAGCAACCAAAAGAAGAAGAAATAATTTATATTTTGTAATATGCCTGTGTTCTGCACATACATGAAATGCTAAACCCCTGAAAGTAACCAGAAATGTTTAAGTGAGAAATAGTGTGAACTTGAAAGAGCTGAGGTGAAGGTGGGTTGCAAAGCAGCTTTCAAACCCAACAGCAACTGTGGAAAGGGTAAAAGATGCTTAAGTAGTGTGCTCTATATGAGGTATGACAAATACATGTTAGCAGCTGATGTGAGATGGCAGTGAGATCCGCTGATACAAGACTTTGCTTGTTTATGTAAATGACAAAAGCCAACTAACCTCTGTTAGTTATTGTGTTATATATATAAAACGCCAGTCATTAATTTGCATTGCATGTTTTCGTGTTTGTGTAGCACACCAGTGCTGGTGCTGAGGGTTCAGGCCAGGCTTTGGCCTCTCCTGGTTCCTGTCTGGAGGAATTCCGCAGTGCTCCATTCATCGAGTGTCACGGTCGAGGAACCTGCAACTATTACGCCAACTCCTACAGCTTCTGGCTCGCTACCATTGAAGATAATGAAATGTTTACGTAAGTTACGTAAATTACTTAACAACTTTGAAAAATGCTTTTTTTTGCCGACCTTTAAAGCCATGACCTTGCTGCAGTTTATTGTAAAACGTGCGACAGTATTTTTGAATCTGCTTGCAACAGACTTCTGACAACACTCAAACAAAGCTTCTAGTGATTTGTGTGTTGGTACAGGGCAGTGAGACAAGCTTATCTGCCTGCTGTTGTTAAGTTATAATCACATTTCCCTCAAGTTTACATCATGGGCATATAATATTTTTTCACTCTCCCTCCTTCCAGGAAACCCGTCCCAGCAACGCTAAAAGCCGGCAGCCTCCGAACACACATAAGCCGCTGTCAGGTTTGCATGAAGAGGACATAAGCAGCAATACCAAAGGCCTCCATTTTACCGTGAATAGCAATAAGGCGTGCGTTAACGTCATCGACTTGGCTTTATTTCCCGTTTTCTAAAGGATGGTGCTATTGCCCTGCATGGCATGTAGGATAGGATCACGGCCAGAGACTGAAACCAAACCACAGAGACCAAGTGGCCGTTTGCTCCATGCAGAAACACACAATCACAACATGTAAAGAGTGGCACCCAGTTTACCACTGCACTGACATGCCCCCTGAACTGGTAAACTGGTGTTAATTTTGAAAGGGCTGTGTGTGTCAGTCAGGTGCTATTGAATCTTGTGTGCCTTTTTCTTTTCATTGTTTTTATTTCCATTCCCTACCAGTGTTTCGAAGATATACCAACACAATATGATATACGTTCACACCTTAGTTAAACCCTACTAATGTAAAAGCTAGGACTTACCACTGGTTACAGATGCTTGCCATTTATACCGCCATAAAGTTGCAGACACAGATGTATGCTAATCACTCTGTTGTAAATACGACGCATTCCTTCTTAACATAGTTCAACATACTCGCCTCAGGTTATTGATGAGTTACTTTGTGTGTTATTAAGCCCATTTTTATTTATAAGATTTCCGAGAATATGTTCGACGTGAGTTTATCTGAGATGCCATGTATCCGAAAAGAATGTGTTAATGTGTGAAAATCATCGCCTTATTAACATACAAAACAGCACTGAAATAACATTACCAGGCATGTGACTGTGTGTGTGTGTGTGTTTGTTTGTGTGAGAGAAAACAAGATTTGAGTGGCTTGGAAATGACATGCGTGTTGCAATCTCTACATATATATTGTTGCACGACCCTGTTGTTAACATGACAAATGCACACAAAGAAATAGCCAAGAAAAATGAATCCTTCTTGTGTTTTTTCTCTGTACAAACGTTGTTTATAACAGTTTATAACAGTTGTGTTTCCAAGAATTTACCCCCTTAAGTGAAACATATCCTCATCATCTGTGACCCTAAGGAGATGCACGTGTATAGATACATAACATGTATTCGCAGTTTTGGTTGTGTACTTCACTGTTTCCCTTTGTGAACTGCTTGTTTGTCATTCCTGTTTATTTAGTGCAAAGTGTAATCCTCTCTAAAGGTCATGATGTTGGTTCTCCCCGAGTACTCTGGCTTCCTCCCATACTCCAAAGACATGCACGGGGTTCGGTTAATTGGTGATTCTAAAGTGGCCGTAGGTGTGAATGTGAGTGCAAATGGTTATCTGTTTCTCTGTGACAGACTGCCAACCTGTCCAGGGTGTAACCCGCCTCTCTGGGATAGACTCCAGCCCAGCTGTGACCCTGAATTGGATAAACTGAAGAACACGGATGGATCGATGGGTCATGATGTGATGGTTACACAATCAGGTCGAGGACATACAGTGCCTATGCAGGTTAAAATCCTTTCAAAGGTCTTAGCATAGAGTTGTGTAGATTTGTTTCTTTATGTACAGCATCTGGAGAAAATTTCATGCGTATGTTAATCTTAGAAAGCCTGTTGGACCTCAGACGTTCTCTGGAGCTCCGAAATAGCTTCAACAGCTCTGAAAGGGACATTTCTGTGTCCCTTTAAGAGTTTTTGAAATATGCAAAGGTAAAGCAATGACTGTACACTGACTGCAACCTGTTTTTGTTTGAGTATACGCCCTAGCTGGGATAAAGTTCTCAAAGAAATTTGTAGAGCATTAGAAATATTTTCCAGCGTTAAGCAAGCCTTTCCTAACAGTGATTTTAAGTGATTACCAGAACAGAAAATACTTTTTAATATTTCACATCCAAAACTGTGTAATTCCTGAAATAAAATGATTTGTAGAATTTCTTTTATTAATTATCACCTTTTTTTAAATTATTATTTTGTGTTTCCTGTTTCCAAGACAACATTTTTAACGTGGTACTCCAGAAACGCCACTAGAGGGCAGCATCAGCACACACTGAGAGTAAGTTGCTGCTTTCTTATAACAAAGCTCCGAGTATGTGTGACTCAAAAGCTCATTTTGTTTTTACTAGTCACTAGGCAACAGCAGGCAGCAAAAGCTTACCCCAGATATATTATGACCAATAAATTAAATGCAACGTTTGCAGCAACCCTTCTACAGTGTGGTGCAGCCACTACCTCAGCACTTCTGCAGGGACTGTGGCCAACAAACCCATTCACCCCACGAAAACACAAACGGATCAATACGTTCTGCAGAGAACCAGATAACCCCTCCTTTCAACTCACGTCTCGTCTTTCATTTATTACCGGAATCCTATCCCTTGTTTCCTTTCTTGTCACCAGACAGACAAACACAGCCCTTGACCCCTGGCTGTCTTCATAAACATGTCAAACAGAGCCTTGACCTCTGACCGATGAGTGCAAGGTCACTCAGGTGGAAGTCAGGCTGGATGGTCACAACACACTGAAAGGTCTAATGGTCAAATGGCGCACACAACATGGAGCAACGGGACTATGATTATTTGTTACAAAGATAAGCACATGTGTGCACTTTAGCCAAGGACCTCATTGAGGAGAAGTCACTGGGCTTTTAATATAACCCACTAAGAATTTTTACCACTGTTTTTTCAACTAAGACTAACATTTTATTTTACACATTCACAAGAAAGAACAGAATAATTTTGTTTTGGAATTGAGAAAAAAACAGTTGTTTAATAACCTTAAATTAATGCAGTACGCAAAGCAAATAGTGAAAATTGGTTCTTCTGCATTTAAGTTAACATATTTTTATCGCCTGAATTTAGTTATCATTTTTGTTAAAGTTTATTTGTTAATTTTGGAGACTGAATCAATTGATTGTTGGCAATATTCATTTATTCATTTATTATTCATTCATGACTGAAATGAAATCACTGGAATTCACATACAAATACAAAGATACACAAAAACACACACAAATAAAGTCAATGTCATGTGGTTGGGGAAGGTAATCAGCCTTGCTAAGGGGCTTTAGAGTTCAAAATTAACCCCATTAGGTTTCTTAATACTGCTTGTTGTTTGCTAACACTGCTTGAGACTCAACTTAAGAGTTACAATCTCCTGCAGAGAGCTCGGCTTTGTGCCAGCTTAAACTCCATCATGTGTATGATTTTTTTTGATGCAGACAGTGTTCTGCTTATTTACGGTTCCAATGAACAAGGTGCATTTTAAATACTGGTTTTTGTTAGCACCAAAATGTTAAGTTTGTGAAGAATGAACATTTTCTTGTACTTAAATGTGCCGTGTTTGGGAACCTGTCCGGATTCTTGTATCACCATGACCTTTCTCCCGAGGGGATCAGTCGCAGAGTTCAGCAACTTTACAAGGCCCTTGACCGAAGCTTAGCCAAATACGGATTAGCCTCAAAAGCCATGCAGGTGTCTCAAACATACTACTCATGCAGCTGCAACACACTGTAAACCAGAGACAAGTACAATGAGAGCTTTTGTGACCATACATTTCAGTTTTCATTTTGGGAACAAAGAGTCCCAGAAAATGATTTTAAATATAGGTCTTTATAACGCTGCAGGCTACAGTTTGATAAGTTGAGATGAGATGCATGGTCCCCCTGCTGAAAACAATAAAAAAAAAAGCTCAGTAAAACTCATAATAATGTTGATGTAATGTTTCTTTCTTTCTTTTTTTTTTTACTTACAATATATTTAACAGTAAATTAAGGACTGTTTATCATGTTTCTCATGACCCTTGTCCCTTTGGTCACTGCAATCACTGAAGCTTTTCAGTCAAAAGAGAGCTCTAGACCAGGACAAGTGCCAGTGATTACTCTGTTTTTGGTTTTTACATTTTCTAATCATTTATTTTTTACTATTGGCTGCTGATGCTATTAATGGCTCCACACCGGCTGGACTTTTACACAAATCACACAAAAAAGGAACAGGACTTCACATTTGAACAGCTTGATTGTGTTTTTGTTAAAAGCTCTACCACAAAGTTATTTTCATTGCTCTGCCTGATTAGACCTCCATTCAGTTGGAAGTTGAGTGGAGCTATGCTGGGTACTGTTTGACACCCACCTTAATTAGAATGACATTGTAAAAGTGGTGCAACAAAGAGTCAACACCCAGTCCTGAGGGTGTGTTCTGACTGTTTATTTCATTATTTAATTTACTTTTGTGTTATGGCATAAAGCAGCTTGGACAAGAACTAGAACTGGCCATAGCACAGCTCTTAGGTTATTAACAGCTTCTTATCAAGCACTTCACTGCCTTGAGCGTCTGTCACTGTCACTGTCCTCCTCCACTGCAGCAATCCTTTTGTTCTGCTGTGAAGGACGTTAAGGTATCTCTTGAGTGAGGGCTAAAATATATATACTCTTTTAAATGGCTGTACTTTGGAAAGCCTTGCAATTTTGAGTGTCAGACTGTGTGGAGAGAAGAAAAACAGCAGAAAAGTGTCACTGGTCTTTTATGCGGTCGTTTATCTGACCCTGCTCCTCACTAAGATGAATAGGGAGTGAAATGAGGACACTTTTAAACCAAGTGGAGGATGGACATTAAGAGATTTAAAGAACAGAGATTCAGAATTTGATTTAATGTGCATATAAACCACTAAACCATGCATGCTGTATACTTTATGCTCACCAGCCATTTTATTAGGTTCACTGGTTCAGTTGCTTGTCAGTGCAAATATATAACCACCCAATCACATGGCAGCAACTCAGTGCAATTTATTCATGTAGACACATGTAGACATTATCAAGATGGCCTGCTGAATTTCAAACTGAGCATCAGAATGGTGAAGAAAGATGATTTTAGTGAGTTTGAACATGGTTGTTGGTGGCAGATGGGCTGGTCTGAGTATTTCAGAAATTGCTGATCTATTGCAATTTTCCCACAAAACCATCTGTATGGTTTATGGAGAAAGAAAATATCTACTGCGCGGCAGTTCTCTGAGAGCCAGGGGCCAGAGGAGAATGGCCAGACTGCTTCAAGCTGATAGGAAGGAAACAGTAACTAAATAACCACATGTTAAAAACAAAGTGTGCTGAAGAGCATTTCTGAACATGCAGCACATTAAACCATGAAACAGCAGCAGAAGACCACACCAGGTACCACTAGTGTCAGCTAAGAACAGGAAACTGAAGAAACAGTTAACACAGGATTAACAAGATTGCACAACAGGAGACTGGATGAGTCCTGGTCTGATGAGTTCTCATTTCTGCAGCAACTTTTGGATAATAGGATCAGAATTTGGTGTAAGCAACATGATAGCATCCTGCCTTGTATCAGGAGTTCAGGTTGGTGGTGGTATAATGGTGTGGGTGCTATTTTCTCTGCACATTTTGCGACCCTTAGTCCCAACTAAGCATTGTCCAAATGCTGTTGGCAACCAATGTAATTTGCTTTATTTATGAGAGACAACTAAAGGAAAGGAAAGCGATTATCTTTTTATATGTGGCCATAGCTTAAACCCAACAAGAATCCTTTGATAGGCAGTTTATCATATTGCTTTATCGCTTTTTAAATTGACAGTCTGCATCTTTTTGCAGCTCCAGTTGATTAGCAGTAGCTTTGTAATGCTGGGCAACTCCCTCATTCCCATTGACAGCTGGTTTATGGGAAGAGGATCAGGTGTTAAGAGGCCTGATCCTCCTTGACAGTGTGTGGTGCAATCTTTGGTCAGCGTGGATGCTTTAAGCTCCTATGTTATACCGTTTCCTTGGTGAGTGCACATAAAAATGTGCCATGGAGGTAAAATATAGTCTCCACTGTCAAAAGTTGTCATCAGGACTAGTTTTTCCCTTTTCTGCACTGATGGTAGTGTTAAATAGACATCGCAATGCAGCTGGATGTTATGTGCCATGGGGAAAGTAATCATTTTGCCTCACACTCAGCTGTAGGAAATCTGGGGTTTAATATGGCTTTAGGATCCTATGGAGGCAATAATCAGATTATTCTTATGCCTGTGTATATTTATATATATATACACACACATTTTTTTTTATAACATAAGTTGTTATTAATTTCATTTAAAGAAAAAGCTCCGAATTGGATATGAACTGTAACGATTGTTTATATTTTCTTGAACCGAATTCACAGAGATCAGCAAACACGTCCACCACAACACACACACACGCTCATCGCTCAGCACGTTTATTGGAGATGTAACTCCATCTGTAGAGCCTGGCACTCATGTGAGGTCTGATCACGATCTCAGCATGATCGGAAATCTGATGTTCTCACATGGAGCCAAACATGGTGCTTCCTCTTCCTCTTCCTCCACAGACATTTTAAGTCAATGCACAGTGTCCACTCAGAAATATGGAAATAGCGTGGCAGTGTATGAATGAGAGGAGAACAGTACGCCTCCACAGTCAAGCGGAGGAGTAAAAAAGAAGAGTGAACGTCACAGTAACAGAGAGTGCGTGGGCACAAGAGGAAGAGTGGGAGTGAAATTGTGGGAGGCATTCCAGTACTCTCTCAATCTGTCTTTTATCTTTATTCATCTCAGTTAAATAACTCTTACACATTTCAAATAACTCTTCACTCTTCCCTCACTGCCATACTCTTCGTTTATTGCAGATCTATCAATTAATTAGTACTTTGAAATACAGCCCCTTTCTATGTATTTTTGGCTGCCCACTTATTTCCCATGGGGTTGCCACAGCGGATGGATCCACATGTTTTGGCACAATTTTACATTCCTGATACAACCTTCTCATTTATCCAGGCTCAGGACTGACAAAAGGACTACAATAGCTTACAACCCCTTGAGGCTGGGTTTGTGGCTCCTGATTTCAAATCAAGGATATTTGGATATTTTGCGTATGGTTAACCATCGTGGAGCCACATTACACTCGCTTTCAACAAACCAGTATTTTCTTTTATTCATTTACTTGTTTCACCACAAATTGTCAAAGAGAACAAAACAAAACAAAAAAAAGCACAAAGGATTGTTGGGTGTGTTGCATTACAAATGAACATTCTCCTGTAAATACACTTTTTATATAACAGAGTAGCATAGTGAATGAACATGATGTCAATTGATTATCTCCAGAATGGATGAACAGAATCAAACATCAAAGATGCCCTTTAGTGCTTGCTACAATCAGCTGACTTCATTTTTTATGGGCAATGAAAGTCGTGGTAATTTTGGGCTTTGAATGATTTCTTTGAAATGTTCTTTTTCCAGGCTGGAATGATTGTACAGCATCTTTATTTTGAACTTTCTCTAAGCCAAAATATATATACAGGTTCAAATACGTGCATACATTCACTGAACCTTTTAATAATTGATGCTGAAAGTTCTACAATGTCTTTTAGCTTGACAAGACCAAAGCTTCTTGTTAGCGCTCATTGTTAACTACAACTTTTAGTTTCTTTTTTTCCAGTATAAAAAAGATTTGTTTGACAGTGGATTGACCGATACTCAGAATAATGGGAAAGTCCACAGAACTCAGTGAAGATCTAAGAAGGAGAATTGTAAATTTGCATTTTTATACTTACTGTATGTAAACAAGTTATTCAGATGTGTCACCACTTTTCTGGTGGAAGAAGATCCAAACCTTGGATGAGAAGGAAATGTTCAGGAACCACCCAGCAACCAAGCCTGCCATAGACTGGAAACTGCTGGAACGCCAGTGTCCCTGTCCAGTGAGCGAGTATCATGTCGCCATAGACTAACAGTACTAACCAAGAAAGAAACCTGACACCTTCAAGCTCAGCTGAAATTTGCAGGTACTTACATTAGCAGCCAAATGCTTTCTCAAGAAAAATTCTAAGGTCAGATGAGACAAAGACTGAGCTTTTGGTCGCAAGGACATGAAGTATGTTTGGAGAAGTAAAGGTGAAGTTTTTCAAACCTAAGAACATTATATGACCTATTAAGCATGGTGGTGGTAGCATCATGCTTTGAAACTGTTCTGTATTATTTTGTACAAATATTAGTGGGGACGTATTTATATATTTGAGCCTGCATATTTACTTTTGACCCTGAATTAGTGAAAATGCAAAACCCGTGTTTGCTGTACAAACATTTCACTCTGGAAAACAAGCAGTTCAACGAAATCATTAAAACCCACAAATTACCATGACATTCATACCCACGATGAGTCTATGCAAACCTCTGACCATGACTGTACGTCACAATGCCTCTGAGACCATGTTGTGGCATAATGCAAAAGAAAAGCAGCAAGCATTCTAACCAGAGGTGGTAAAAGTCCAAAGAAAAACAAAGGGAGTTAAAAAAAACAAACTCTGTTTACTCTTGCCCACACTGCAGATGGGGGACTTTGCCTGCACATCTAAACCGGAAAATGAGTGGTCTGGGGTTAAAGAGGAATTCTGGAGGTGTGGGAAACACTAAGGTTGTTTGCAGTGGTGCGGCATGGGGAAAATAATCACTTCAGCTCAATTTACCAAAAATAAGCAGACGAGCTATCATGGCTGACTGCCCAACACTAAAGTCTGTGAAGCTGGTTTAAAGGTGGAATTCAGTGATTTGATGTCTGCCACCCTTGATGCAAACTAACACTGACTATGAACACCAAAGCTGCTGTGCACCAGTCTAACATAGTGCATTAATGTAAACTTTACCACAGTTCTGGAAACTGACATGTGTAACCTGCACTAAACTACTTTTGAAGAACAAAAAGCTGGCATGCTTCAATTTGTTTTGCAGGATATTTCACAATAAAAAAATCTTTAGCAAATGGTCATGTATAGATCTGATATCTGTTCAAAAGACTCTAAAACATTAAATGTAAGATTTACATTTCCAGTTTATCAAATGTCACTGAACAGTCCTCAGCTTTCAAAATAACCCTCGTCTTCCTCTGCTGTCCTGTATTTTTTACATGTTTCTCCATCTCTGAGTGAACTTATCTCACATTCTGGGAAATGCAGCAGCTGTACATTTATAGCAAACACACTGTGTGGAAAACTGCGCAAAGAAACTGTCTGTCTTTGCAGATATTTGCTGTGCTGTCTAAAATGTTGAATTTGTACCTCCTTAAAAACCTTAAAAAATGTTATTCTCTTTATGCTTGGTCCTCTTCTGTAGCACTACCTTTATCCTGAAGTACAGTGACCACAACTTACGGACATCTGCACTAAAAATACCAATCTGGATCATTTTTACCCCAAATGTAGTCCTTTTGTTTTTTTGCCTATTTCATCTCTTCATTTGTGATAAACACTGGTGATGAATAAGCTAATAAGTCTGTCTTTTATGTGTTATTGTTCCCTTCGTTTAGGCTAAAATCAGTTTGATGTTTAAAGGCAATCAATTACACAATATAACTGACCTCAAATCTATAACACCTCAAAAAAGGTGTAAAATGGTAACGCTTAGTATTGGTTTCCAGGGTGTAAAAAGGCACCATCCAGTGCTCCTTATTTCAAAGATCTTGGCTTCAAAGGATTGTGCTAAAGCTGCAAATCAGAGCTTTAAATGAGCTTCCGAATAAATCAGCGGGTGATATCACACCTCTCAATGTCTATCTTTATATGCGGCCTATGCTTGGCAGGAAAGTGAGCATAGTTCCTAAAATGGTGAACGCTATTGTCACAAGTATGTTAGAATTTACTTGGAAGAGGTGCAACATTCAGGAAAACTATTGTGTAAAATGACTGGCAGTCAACACACGACGGTCTGTTTGGCCCTTCTGGACCATCAGCATGATCAGATGGTTGGCATTCATGGACTGCCCATGTCCAGCACAGGGAACAGAGGATGGGACATAGTGTAGGTGGGTGTCAGACAAAAAGGGGGACTAGAGAAATCTCCACAGGAATAAAGGCATGTAGGAAGAGATGGCCAAACGAGCCACTTTCAGAGACTGCATACCATCCAATTTCAACCTGGATCTGGATTAGACTCCATTCCTATGCATGTGCTCTGAAATATGCAGAGGAATACATCTATATAATTATATCCTTACGGATGCCTCGTAAACAGGGACAAGAGCATAGCAGTTTTGATGCATGCATCCTTGTTCTTTGGTTACACAGACAGGAGGAAAAAAGGTACACTCTGTACAGTCCAGTCTTCACACCAGTGAGGAATAGTGATTAGGTACTATTCTTTCCTGGTGTGAGAAGGGATCGTGGGGGAAGTGTGAACATTAGCAGCCAAGGCTGTGAAGACTCAGTTAAAATTACATTTTTAATAAAACACAAGTTTTCCTTCTTTTAATATATATACAAAATTAACAAGGACATGTAAATAAATAAAAACACATAGTACTCTGATGTTCTCATTCTCATCTATTTCTGACCTTTGTTTCATTTATGGTAAAACAAAAAGATGGCAGCACTATCTTCAGCATTTGTAACCTCTTCACGTCACAATGTTAAAATGATGACAATGACAATTCAACTGCCAGCTAAGGAGAATTTATATCTTATCAAACATGGCACTGGCATCTGTCCCAATGTCGTTTTCAGCGTAAAAGGTTGGGGTCTAGGTCTTGGCTTACTGCTCAATGTGCATGGTCTGTTTAAAAGACCACGCCATCCCTTACATTTCAATTTATCCGGCAGCAAAAAAATGCACAGCCGCGCATTGTACTTACTAATAACCTTTTACAATGTTTCATGCTAAATTACCTCGGTTAATACTATCAGCGGGATCTCGTATTGACTTGGCTGCTTCATTTACACGATGAGTGAATTCTTCATCGACCTCAAGGACCATTAAAAAATGTGCTCCTACTAGCAGAAGTCCAGCTACAGCAGAGAAAATGGCTGTGTGTGTGTGATACTAACACTTGCACAAATCTTAGGAAATACTGAAAGACAAAGGTAAAGCAAAAACATGTGTTATTTACTTTCACTTTAATAAATTGTAGGCTGGACTAAAAGCTGCACTGACATTGTAAGTAGAGCTACACGAAGGGCACGAAATCACCAGTGTCCTGTACTATATTGTGTTGTGCCCCGTGTTATCTGATGGCATTGCCTACAATATTGTCTGCTCTTTCGGACTGCTGATTTTCTCAGCAGCTGCTGAATTATTAAACAAAGCTATCATTATACCAGCAGACCAAGTATTTACAATACTATTAGGGCCTGATGTGCCGTAAATGGACCTTTCCATTAGCCGCTGTGAAGGCCAGAGTAACGCCTGCATCAACAAAAACACACGCGTGTGCGCTTGCAGACACGAACGCTGTCACACAGTTGTTGTGGGGCGACCCTCATGGGAGTTAGTTATTTTTCAACAGCAGTCTGAGTACGTCAGGAAATGTGCTTACACTGTGGCGACACATGCTGGCTCAACAGTATTACGCAGCATGGCTGTCCTTCAACATCTCAGGAGACTTCATGTTAAACACACAATCGCATACAGAAGCCCTGCGGTGACAGCGAGTGTGGAACATATAAGCCTTTGCCTTTCTGGATTACCTTCGGTTCTTGCTTGCATATGGGCTTTGGGCATTTCATATTTGTGTTCCGTGAGTCTTTTCCATCATTTTTCCGTCATTATAGGCCATGAGGGGAAAGCTATAAAGAGACCAGTAACTGCAGCCCCCCTCCAGAGAGATAAAGGATGCCTTTGGCCTTTTCACTGTGGAAACTTCCATGTTTACAGACTCCACCACCGATTCCCGTGTGTCTCAATCAGCTGATAAGCTGTTACATAAAGCAGTAACATGGTTTGCCAATACTTGATTCACTAACTGACCCAGTTACCCTTATCGCTCTATACATGTATACATACACACACGCGTGCCTGTTTCCACACCTGCAGGTATGAGCTTTTTTTCATTGCCACGTGGCTTCCTTGCAATTTCACTTTCACAAATAAAACTTTATAGTACAAGTCCAGTTTGAAATTCACTTAAAAGCTACTTTAAAACTGACACTGGCTAAGCCCTACGCCCCATTGTTTGACTGTTTCACAACCATGCCAGATTTCCTCTAAAACATGTGGCACATTTTAAAATAATACATTTTTTTTCACGCCACTGCAACCAAAAATAGTCTCATTTTGATTCATTTAGCGTCTGTATTTGGCTATTTAATCAGCTATTTATCTTCTTGCATTGGCTAAAAGTGCCCTCGTTTCATCACTGCAGTTTTAAGCGCTATGTTCTGACCCCAGACTTAGCTAACCGTCTGAGGATGCTAGCTTTCAACAATCAAAAGTTAATATTCCCCATCTAATGCAGATGAGTCAAAGGGCTCCCAACTTTCTACAAGATGTTCCCAAAATAATTTATTGTGAATTGTAATATTTTGCCATATAAAAAAAAAACATACACTCACCAGATATTTCATTAGGTATACCTGTTCAGATATTTGCATTAAGTTGCTCATTAACGCAAATATCTAATCTGCTAAATACACTCAACATGAAGACAGTCAAGATGAGCTGCTGAAACTGAGTTCAAACCGAGCATCAGAACGGTAAAGAAAGGTGATATAATGAAGTGGCTAGTGAATGTAAATTGTAAATTAGTCATCAGGCTTACATCATAGCGATCAATATTCTTCGGCAAACCTATCTTTAGTTTGTTTTAATGGCAATCAAAGGACCCAATTATTTTGTAAAGCAATCTTCTGCATTGTTTTGCCTGCATTAAAGGCCCGACCAACTACCTATAACTTGGCAAATGATCGCAAACGATGCTGACAGACCCATGCTGTGTCTAGTCTGTGTTCATCAAAGGTTGACAGAGTGTAACTGAGTAAAGGCAATGGTGCTAATTAAAAAACTGTGAAAGATGGTGGGAAACTCTTCTCCGAGTACCGTCACGCACGAAAGCTCAGATCATCGGCCACTTAATTTCTCGCATATCAAAGCTCCCTTCACACACTATCAGTGTCAAGACTCATCTGGTGAGGATGCAACCTACGAGACTATTATCTCTCAGATTCCAAAGACTTTGTATATCCAATGACTTCCCTTCGTAGCTTGCGTGTAATTTATTATGTACTTAAGGCCATCAACGCTTTGACCAAATGCAGATCTCACTTTAATAATTTCCTACCCTTTACACAGATTCACTGTATATGTTCAACTGTGCTTTCAGTTCCATCACCCACATACATGTAAATATGTACATACACCCACGAATTCATGTGCAGAAAAACAATGTTTCTACCTTGCGTTAACTGAGCAGTCATTATTGTTATTTTCTTGTCAGAACCCAATTAAGCAGAGAATGTAATGAGTGAATTGTTGGTATATAATTGTATATAACTCAGGAGCACTGATACAGCCTCGCTCAATCCGAATGGCTACAGACATTTTCAGCGTTGTGCTCACTACAAAAAGAAAACATCAATGATGTGACACTCGGGCTCCCTGCCCCCTCAAGTCAAAGCCACAGATGGGGTTTTGTTTACAGCCTGTTCCTCTCTTCATTCTGTTACAAAATCATTATATCTGAAATCTAGAATCGCGCTGAAGGCACAATTAGGCCCTGTCTCATCTTAATCAGTTATGGTCATATAAATGAAGCTATTATTGAGTAAATGATCCAGTGTCCAGTGGTAAATGGATCTAGGTTATAGAATAGTATAACCCATATCCATTTACCACACTGCAGGATGTCATACTTATTGCCAAGATCGTCTCCATAACTTTTATTCACTGACGTAAATAGTGTATATTTAAAATGCCTTTAAAAGATAATAGAATTACCGTATTTTCCAGACCGTAAGGCACACCGGATTATAAGGCACACTGTCGATGAACGAGTCTGTTTTTATACGTAAGGCACACCGGAGTATAAGGCACATTAAGCGAAACAAAACAGTCAGATAAGTCAAACTTTACTCAACTCATTCTTCTTGCTTCCTCCACTTACGTACCATTGATTCATTAATGTTGAATTCTCTCACAGCGGCTCTATTCCCATGTTGTTGCAGTATATTATTGACTAACCTCATATTGTGGATGGATTTTCTCAGTTGTTCTCCTGACTGAAGTTTGGTCCGTTTACAGCATCCTGCCATGCGATTGCATTTGTCCCTAACCATCGGGAACCCTCACGTTAGCTTTTATCGAGTAGAAAAAAGTTAGCGTTCATCCTCCAGCTTTACTGTGCTAATGTTATGCTAACATAGCTGTGTCGCTAGCGATCACGTAGCACATCATTATATACCAGCTAGTCCAACTTCAGTAACCCTAAAAAAGTCACTGCTGTTTAGTTTTCTGTCTTCATTTATGTTGGAAGTGATAGCAGAGCTGTACGTTTTAATTTTTTCAGAAATCTCTCAGTCAGAACATGCTATATCATGTTTAGGTGGAAACTAGCGAGCTAACTTCCTGCTAACTTCTAACTCAGTTAAATTTAATAAATTCTGTTTTCATGGATGCCTGGATGTTAAACTTAATTATTGCACCTGGTAAAGCAGCAACGCTGACCATTTTATTAAA
>VUQG01022913.1:0-20637 GCA_015106755.1 Etia nguti | reverse complement strand
GTTTGCACTTAGTATTATTGCACATGTGTGGGTTTGTGTGTTTGATCAGCTGCAAAGTCTTTGTTGTGGAGTCTGACAGCAGAGGGGAGGAAAGACCTGCGAAAATCTCTCCGTCCCACATCGTGGGTGCCCCAGCCGGCCACTGAAGGAGCTGCTCAGTGCTGTCAGAGTCTCCTGCATGGGGTGGGAGATGTTGTCCAACAGGGATGACAGCTTAGCCACCATTCTCCTGTCACTCACCACCTCCACTGGGTCCAGAGGGCATCCTAGAACAGAGCTGGCCCTCCGGATCAGCCTGTTCAGTCTCTTCCTGTTCCCAGCAGAGATGCTGCTGCCCCTGCAGATCACACTGTAAAAGACGGCTGAGGCCACCACAGAGTCATAGAAGGTCTTCAGGAGTGGGCCCCTCACTCCAAAAGACCTGAGCCTCCGCAGCAGGTACAGCCTACTCTGCCCTTTCCCGTAGAGAGCATCTGAATTGTGAGTCCAGTCCAGTTTATTGTTCAGATGAACACCAAGGTACCTGTAGCTATCCACAGCCTCAATGTCCATATCTTGGATGTTTAGTGGAGGGTGTTTGTGCCTGCAGAAGCCTACCACCAGCTCCTTGGTTTTTCTAGTGTTGATCTGGAGGTAGTTCTGCTGGCACCAGTCCACAAAGCTATAGCTATAGTGGAGGTGTGGAACACAGTTTTGCTAAAATATATTTTATCATTTCTCTTTGTTCTTTTTGTTGCTTGAATGAACAGTTGAAGAAGTAACACGAGTACAGGGAGATGGAAAGGATGACTTGGTGGAGATTTCACAAGCCTCTCGGTTCAGAACAATTCATTTATTAACATACACAAGGTGATAAGAATCATAAGCTACAAAATGTTAAGGTTACACTGAGCCTGGTGTGCTTTTATTCTTGCTCAGTGTAATTTGATATTATTTGATTTATTACAATTTATGAACTCATGTTTGATAAATCTGATTGTAATTTTGCACATGTACTGGTTTTTGCACACTGTAATAATTTTTCCATGCACATATTAATAAATGAGGGCCAATGAAAAACACATTGCCAGTGCAGTTAAAGCATAGCTGAATAGAAACACACAGTGGAACACTATGAGACATGAATTGGTCTTCTAAGAGCCCGGACCTCAACATTACTGAAGCAGATAGAGATTTGATAGTGGATGGAACAAAAGGCAGCCAGCATCTGTAGAAGAGGTTTGGAATATCCTCATAGAAGTCTGGCAAGCTATTCCTGAAGACTGCTTAAGAAATGACAAGAAAGGCTGCCTGAGAGTTCAGGCGATAGTGAAGAATAAAGGTTGTCATTCCAAACAGAGATGGACTGGTAATCCAGCAAACCGGCATTTTCCCGGTGGGCTGACACACTTTTGGGCTGATGGTGTGCGCCAGCCATACAAACACTGTCAGCAACCCATTGGTTCATTTTCATTACTGACACTGGATTACCCAGTCAAATCTCTTAATGCGACTGGCCCCACCCCTGCTTTTGCTGTGCGATCACGCAACTTGTAGAAAACATTTTGTGTGGAATAAGTGGCGAAAAGGTGGAGCTGGCAATCTGAGAGCTTGCCTCATTTACAAAAGCACTTTTTTCTATGTGCTATATAAGTGCCTCTATCTAAAATTCACACACTTTTATACTCTGATGGATGCACTGGAGAGCAACTTGGGCTTTGTATCTTGCCCAAGGATATTTGGCATGCAGACTGGAGCAATCTTCTGATTAGTAGGTGACCTGCTCTACCACCTGAGCTACAGCCACCCCTGGATGGCTGAAGATCTTTGCACAGTACTGAACCTGTCCCTGTAAGTGTCTTGATGCATGCTCATTCATCCAGGTAAGGAGATCCCAAAAAGTTGATTCTGTTGATCTGGACGTAGCGTTTTGAGTGGGAGAAACGTTTCATCACTCTTCCAAATGACTTCTTTAGTCTCAGCTGACTGCAGGTTTCTGACTGGGCTGTGAGGTCAGTTTCTTGATCATTAATATGCAAATTGTCATGACCATTGATCCACAATTGTTTATAAGGTTGGGGAAACCTGCAGTCAGCTGAGAGTGTAGAAGTCACTTGGATGAGTGACGAAACGTTTCTCTCACTGAAAACGCTACGTCCACATGAACAGGGCCACATTTTTGGGGGCTGCCCCTGTAAGGTTAGTTTTGTTTCCACTGTTTTTATTACTATTTGAAATTCCCCGAATGGAACTTTGTTCTTCTTTCAGTGACATTCCTCATTGGACACAAGAAATCTATGATCTACTACTGCAGAGAAAGAAAATATTTAAAAGGACCAAACTATGTTTCAACATGTATGGGGTAAAAAGAATAACATGTGTATGAAAGAGTGAACAAGGGGCCTTTGAAAAAGTTTTGGGACTAATGAAAGATGTAAAAATTCAGATACATATATATATACATTTTTGCATTTTGTTCGCTGGGATGTGGATTACTCTGCATATAATAGAAACAGCTCGCTGTTCATCGTGTTGTTTAGTCTTTGTGCATTTCTTGGTGTTTGGGAGTTTCTTTATTTAAAATGACTGACAATAATCATTTTGAAAACAGAACAAAAACACACAAAAGAACATCTAATCTAATGCTTCTTCTTGGTGAAAATGTTACAAGAGGTTTTGTTATTAACCCGTAGAATGTACATCTAATCTAGCTAGTTTACTCTGGGTAAATTAAATGTTCATGAATGTCAAAATTGTTGAAAACATAAAAAGGAGTGTTTCACCAAAAAATTGGTCTTGTTTTTTACTTTAAAAGTCTATCTTAGTCTAATAACTTAAATAAATGTGGTTTCAACCATATACTATATTTAAAATGTATTGTCACTGCTGTACCTACAATAAAATCTGAGTCTGTGATAGAGGGTACCTTTATTTCCACATCCTCTTCTTCTCAGTGAATGTGGAAAGTGCGCTCAGAAATTCATTAGTTTACCTGTTGGCTCAGACCGTTGATTGATGATGGTAGAATGGGGGATAGAAAAATGACAGAGTGATGAAAATGAAGCTGTGGAAATTTAGTGGGTGAGCTGTTGTTGTGATCTATAGCTAATTTCATCATCTGTAATGATTTTGAAACCTAACTCTTTCAAGCAACCTGCCAGCCTCTAGGATTTAATACTACTGTCACTATATATCTTTCAATAGTACTAAAGTTCTGAGGTGCCTAAGGCCTGAAATCTGTGATAAGCCTGCATTACTGTATGTGGTGACTTATTAACATTCTGTTGAACAACCACTTTAGCTGTGCAGCCTCTGAATATGGCCTTGATGTTATGTTTACCACAAGTTTGTCACTCATCTGTAATTTGGAGCATTTTATCTCTGGTCACAAATGCCGTCTTTTTTACTTCGTTCTTCTGCAGGCTGCCTCCTGTTAAAGGTTTCCAAATGCTTGGGCTGATTTAATGAACAAGCTTGTAAATTCTCGTGTCTTTTAATCTTGCATCTCACTGCAGTTGACCTTTAAAATATTGTGAAGTGCATCTGTCTGGCTTTAGTGTGCCACCTTTAAGACCCACTTTTCATGTTACCCTCTTACCTCAGTAAAAGGAAGGCATCCAGCTAGAGCGAAGAAGATTCCAAGCTGTTATCATCACTTAAAACATTCAAGAAAATTAAAGTCATTACAGTTGGTGACCATTTACCTCTAGTCTGTCATGGTAAAAGAAACAACAACAGCTTTTGGAATTAATCTCTTGCTATCAGCATTAACATAGCTAATTGATTGCATTGGCTCATCCAAAATACGATTGTTTGTGGATTATTCTAAAACCTCCCTGTCTGGATTTTCATTTGGACTTTTCCTGCCTTTCAAGTATAATATTTTCTGTTGGGGAGAATTTAGTGTGTGTGGAGTTTAGTTTGGAGTTTAGTTCTTTGGAGTGGCTGTATCTCAGGAGGCAGAGCAGGTCATCTACTAATTGGAAGGTTGGTGGTGGTTGCTCCAGTCTACATGCCAAATACACTTGAGCAAGATACTGAACCCCAAGATGCTTTCCAGTGCATCCATTAGAGTGAATGTTAGATAGAAAACACTATCTAACATTCAGAAACAGCATAGGAAAAAGGGCTCGTGTGAAAGTTAAAATGGTAAATGGACTGGTTCTTATATAGCACTTTTCTACTCTGAGCACTCAAAGCACTTTACACAACTTGCCTCATTCACCCATTCACACCCACACAAGAACTTTTTCCAAGTGCTTCTATCTAACATTCACACAAATTCACACTCTGATGGATGCATCTGAGAGCAACTTGGGCTTAGGATCTTGCCAGAGGATATTTGGCATGCAGACTGGAGCAGACGCGGGATCGAACCACCAACCTTCCCATTAGTAGGTGACCTGCTCTACCTGAGCTAATGACAAAGACTAGACTTCAATATAAAAAGGCAGAATTAATTTAAAATACAACGGCATACAGCTCCTTCCATGTTTCCTGTACCTTACAAGCAGATTTACACAAACTCAAAAGAAAAGAAGAAAGGAATACAGGAAGTCAACTTTACAGGTCTGTTTCTTTCAAGAGCAATGTTTCCGACAATGACAAGCAAGCCAAATCAAAGCATCCACCCAACCCAGGGAGCAGTTGGTACACGGGATATATATCCAGCATCCAATGAGATGTGGTATTCTGGTGCTCCCTGCACAGTTCTCACTCCATTTTCACTTTGAGTGAAGTGAAAGTGGGCTATAAATCCGAACAACACTGAGTTTGCACTAATGCAGACTGATTAACCCCACACAAAAAGATTCTGCAACTGTTTTCGGATGCTGAGGAAACTCCACACACTTACAAAAATGAGTTCTGATTGATTATTTCAAGACTGTCTGAGTAATAAGTGCCATAACAAATTGCAATTAAATAAACGATTGACAGAAACAAGGCCAAACAAAGCTTGCCACTCTATTTATTTGTACTCTACTCCTTAATTAAGAGATTGTTCAGTAGTCACAAGTGCGATTCCGCATAGTTTAGATATAACACACAGACATTTATGTAGATCTATGTGTTATATTTTAAGTATATTATTATGATTATTACAATACCTATGGTGTATTTTCCTCTTCATACAATGAAGTCGATGTGACGATTAGAAATCCCTGGAATGTGGATGATTCCTTCATAGTAACATTTGTTAAGACTAATTTTAAATTGCACATCAACGTATATTGACTTTGATGTAATATGTTGGGTGTTCTCCCCTTTTATCATAGGGTATATGGCAACCCTTTAAAATTTTAACAGCATTTCTGCATCTGCACAATCAGACTCTGATGTCTGGTATCTGTTATTAATGTGACTGCTTTCATCATTGGCTGTGATCATCAAAGTATTTAAGCTGTTTCTTGTACATTAGCATATATTCTCATGGGATTGAGCCTGAACATCAAACTAAACCCAAAGGTAAATTCAGAAGAAACGAGGTTACATCCAACCATGTAAAATGACTCGGTCAAACAGAGCTAATCTGCCGTTATTCACTCCAATCAGGCTGTCATGTGTGAGTAAAGGTAGCAAATGACTGTTTCATGTGGGCCAAAAGGGTAATCCATTAATTCCTTCCTGCTACTTCCTGCTAGCATGTACTCTTTTCTCCATACAGTGGAGAAAATGGGAAGTAAATGGGGTATTATTAGATGTAGGAATTAATCTAGATGTCAGTGCTTCAACCAGGAAAGAAAAGTGCTGCTATTTTAAAAAATTGAGCGATTCAGTCAATTTTCTGACAGAATACACCAAGGAAAGCCAGATCAAACATGAAATGTCCCTGTGGGTAACATTATGGACTGTGACTGACATATGATATAACTGAGTGGAAGTGACACATCGACGTGAAAATGAACAAACAATAAAAGGAGCAAATAAACCCCCTCTCCATCATCACTAAGCACCTTGTTGAAAACACATTATTAACAGCACAGGAAGTGCACCTGAGAAAAAGGCAACGCATGACATTTGTAGCATTATAATCTAACCATTATTTGGCAATAAACTTTAAAAATTGATCCGTTGATCAGTATTAGTTAAGTGCTGTATTCTGGCATGCACTGATTGTGTAGTCGTAATAAACTGTAGTTAATACAGGCAGGGCAAGTGCTGACAATATCATAAAATAAACAATTTCTGCACCAATTGCGTGTTTTTGACCCACAGTTTATTTATTTAGTCTTTATTTAGTCAGCCTTTAATTGGAATAAAGGGCAAACAAAATTGTCTTACCTAAGCTCCTAACCAATAAAAAAGACAAAGGTTTCAACAAAAAAGGCTTCTTACTCATACACGACTGCTATAGTGTTCAATAAATATCAAGTATGAGTATTCACAATTATCTATTTCCAAAAATACTTACAAAAAAGATAGTGCTGGCAGTCCCAGTGCTAGACACACCATTTAGCTCACACTACTCACCAAAGAAATTCAGATTAGAATTTTTACACACAAACACACAGAACTACTAGTTAAGTGCTGGCTGGTTGTTAGGTTTGGAGGAGACAAGGAGAGGAGCGAGGCAGCTGCCAGCTGGTGGTTTAGAGGCTGCTGTTCATCCAGTTATCCAATCCAGATGCAGGAATCTATTCAAATCAGCCACTCAGCAGTCACCTTTCTCAGCCAACACACACGTACACACTTTGGAGGGAGGAGAGAAAACAAACACACCCACATACACTCTGTTGTTTCTATGTTTGGGTCCTCCCATCAGACACATAATTCTGGATCATAACACACAAAAAGCCATGAATGAAACAATAAAATCACCTCACACTGGGTTGAAAGCCAAGCGGAAGAGGTGGGTCTTAAGAGTGGATTTAAAACAGGCATAATGTGAAACTGCAAAGACTTCCACAAGTTGCAAGAAGCCCCGTTCCCCGAGCCTCCGCTGTGTTCTCGACATATTCAGGAGCTGCTGGTCAGCTGATCTTAGAGACTGGGAAGGGGAGTGCCACTGCAGCAGCTAAGAGAGGTACTGCAGGGCAAGGCCATTTAGGTACTTAAAAACAAATCAAAGAATTTTTAAAAATAATTCTAAAACGTACAGGCAGCCAGTGCTGTGAGGAGTAAACAGGAGTAATAAGCTCTCTTCTGTGTTCCAGTTGCACCATTTTACACAAGCTAAAGGTAAGACAGGGAGAACTGGTTAATGCCAGCATACAAACGATTACAGTAATCGACCTGAGTTGTGATACAGGCACAAATCAGTGTTTTTTAAAGTGATCTTTGGACAGAATATTTATCTTTGCCAATCATTGTCCATTTTAAAACCCTGGTTTTTGACAGTAGGCTTTACATACTGTGCCAAAGATCCCATGTCCACAGGAGAAAAACCATGAATCTTTAGCCAGGATGATGTCATTACATACCTTCATCAGTCCAGATTCAGTGTTATGAAGACACTTAAAATTAGACTGAAAGACCTCAAAGACATCATATTTTATCTTAAAGGACAGTCCATTGGCTATAAACAACTTTCTCCAGAATTTTTGAAAGAAAAGGAAGCTTGGAAACAGGCCTAAAGTTGGATAACAGTGGGATCCAGGCCAAGTTTTTGATCAGTAGTGTCACATGTTTAAAAGTTTTAGGAATGACACCTGAGGACAGGCTGCTGTGAATAACACCAGGAACAGATGGCTCTAAAACAGAAATAACCTCTTTAAAGAATCCAGGTAGGACAGCATCAGTGGGGGGAACCTGAAGGCTTTAGATGACCAACAATCTCATATAGGGAAGATAGGCTCAAACAGGGGAAAGTCAGTGAGCAGGGGAGAGAGACTGAAAAGTGAAAAGCAGAGGGTGATATATGAGCCCTAGTATTAGTCACCTTATCCACAAAGAAGTTCAGAAATTTTCTCACATGCCTCAGGGGAAAGCTCAAAACAGGCAGTCTGAGGAGAATTCCGAACAATATCAACAGTATTAAATAATACACGAGGGTTGTGAAGGTTTGACAGAATGATATTTGACAAGTGCTCTCTTTTGGCGTCTTTCGTGGTTGCCCGATAACGACGCCAACAGCCCTTTAATATTTGAAACGACATCTGCAGCTTGTCCTTTTGCCATTTTCGCTCAGGTTTTCGACACTAGAGTCTGACAGCACGACTTGTGTCATTGAGTTAGGGGTGCCTGGTTTTTAATGGAGCTACCGTCTAATACAGTTGGGCAAGAACAATTAAACCAGGAACGGAGCTTCTCTGTATGAGAGACCCAGAGTCAGGGATGCGAAAAAAAACCCAGAAATGCAGTTAACAGGTGAATAATATGACAGTGCCATGGGGAGTGTGAAGTTTAAAAGTTATTGGGTAAGGCAATGTCAAATAACACAGGCCTTTGTTCCAAAAACATTGTTTCACAAATTGTCTTGTCTGAAACAGACAAACAATAAGATAACACAAGGTCTAGTGTGTATCTACATTCTTGTGTGGGTCCAGACACCCACTGCATGAACTTAAACAAGTTATTTAGTTAGGTTTACCATCAGTTTGTACATTTGAATCTCTAAAGATAAGGACTGAATTGTATTTAGGGATGATTTCAGCCAATAATTCCGAAACGTTATTGTAAAAGTCCTTGTTATTAGGTGGTTTACATAGTCCAGTAACACCCCGGGAAATCTTGGAGTCATTTTGATCAGTATATGTCCTTAACTGAGCACACTAAACAAATATGTAGGACTGCCTTCATTCATTTGTGCAACATTACTAAATTTAGAAACATTCTGCCTACCTAGTATGATGCTAAAAATCTTCCTCATGCATTATTTACCTCTACATTGGCTATTGTAATTCATTATTATCAGGCTTCTTTAAAAAAGCCTTTAGTTCATCCACAACTGACAGTACTTACAGGGACTAGAAAGAGAGCCCATATTTCTTCCATATTAGCTTCTCTTCATTGACTCCCTGTTGAATTCAGAATTGAATCCTTCTCTTCCTGGCTGAGGCCCCAGTCCATGAGAACTTCAACTCCCACCTTGGGCAGCACTTCAATAGCATTCCGAGGGAGGATGGGGACATTTCACAGATCTAAATGAAGACTGGGTCTGATTCACTTGAGGCTGCAGTGCAGAGCTGCTGCTACAAGGTGGTTGGTGCCTGTTGTGGTGGTAATCCCTAAACTGAATGATGAAGACTAGAGATGAAGAGGACCATTAAGCTAAAGGAGTCCTAGTAGGCTGGCTTAGCAGGTGAGAATTCAGAGTCTTCCAGGTACTGGCAGGCCAAGTGAAATGGGCAGTGGCAAAGCAAAAGTTAGGGTGTGGGAGAAGTTCAGTGAGGCCATGTGAAAAAAACTTTCAGACTGCCTCAAATGAATTCTGGTAAACTGTCAGGTGACTCAGGTGGGGAGAATGGTGCTCTGCTCACACAGTGTATAGTGCAGATGGGTCTTCAACTGAGGATATAGTTAGTCGGTGGAAAAACAAGGGGAACAATCACTTGCCCACCACTGGAGTACAGGTTCCTTGAGGCAATTAAACAATTCCTTGGTGACAGAGACACGTTGGTGGCCTCAGAATCTCATCTCTGCTTTTTGTGGATAATGCAGTTCTGTTGGCTTCATCAGGTGGTGGCCCCCAGCTTACACTGAAATGATTAGCGGCTGAGTCTAATACACCGGGTATGAGCTCCAAGCCTAAGGACCACCAATGCACCCATGGCTGAGGGCATCAGCCACCGGCAGGGAGTGTGGTGGGGGGAACAGTGTGGTGGGGGGAACATCTCCCCCAGGTGTGGGGGAGGGGCTGAGATGATCCCAGAGAGGTGGAGTCTAAGACCCGTATGGACACATAGACATAGACAATACCCCTAGGGATGGGAATCAAGAACCGGTTCCTTGGAATTGTTAGACTGCCTGCCTATTGAGCCGCTTATCAGTTCTTGCACTCTCCCTACGATCAGCTGATTTTAGCTTGTGTCTTGTCGGAGGAAAATAGTGACGCAATCTATAGTGTGGATATGGACATTACTTTTTATTTTTACAGAAGGATGAGAGTACAGTGGTGAAGTAGAGACTGCCCAGGACAGAAACAACTGCATTACACTGTTAACACAACTTTGGCTCTTCACAAGAACCTGCACAGACAGCATGCTAACGCTAAGCTAGCCAAGAACCCAGAGTGACGCTAAAGCTGAGTAAATGCTGACTCCAGCCCAGCACCATGACAAAGTGAGCCATCATTTGCGGTAAAGTCAGCTGTGGCTGTGACGAAGTGAGATTAATGGCTTGGTGAGCTATATTGAGCTTAAAGTCAGAATTCTGTGTCATGAAAGCGTCTCTCTTTTTACTCGACTGGAATCACCTTCATAACTTATGTTGGGCACATAACCTGGTCATTAACAGGTTATCCTCAGAAGTCAAAATCAAATGGAAGTGCCACGTTTTTAGTGATTCTTTTATTTACTTGAAGTGCAAGATAATAATAATGTATACTTTATTAATCCCATAGGAAATTGCTGCATTTAACCCATTCATTCAGTGAAGCAGTGGGCAGCTACCAATCCAGTGCCTGGGGAGCAGTGTGCAGAGACGGTGCCTTGCTCAAGGGTACCTCAGGGTAGCCGTTCGGTGGATTCGAACCCCCGACCTTCTGATCACCTACTGAGCTATCCCTGCTCAGATATATTTTCTGTTGGGAGGATATGTTTTATATGTACAAGTTGTTAAAATGTATCTTATTAAAACCACTGAATGAAGCGCAAACTGTGTGTATTGCCACAGGAATGTGTATGTATTGATTTAGTGATGCAAAAAAGGTAGAAGTGGAGTTACACTTGATCCTAATCTGTTGCTGAGTCTCATTTCCACTGTTAGACTTGCAGCTAGAAGCACATAAAAACACACACCAAGAATACCTATCAGTCAATAAAATTTCATTTGATCTCCACGTCTAGACTTATTTATTTATCGGACAGTAATGTAATGCTTAAATGTACCCAATTTAAAGTTTCAGAGCTCTAATGTAGCCTTTACCTTAGGAATAAACAGTAGCATTGAGCGTCTACTTGGCGATAAAATTATTAAATTGAATTAAAACATTAATTTTACTGCACTGTGTCCTAAATCACTAGAATAAAAGCCCTGCTCAAGAGAGAAAAGTGCTAACCACTGTCATAATTCCTGCCATCTCCAACTGGTGCTCCAGGTTTTGCTGAGCCACTTTACGCATGGAAAGCCTAGCTCTGTTGAACCTGCTTCACAGTATACCCCTCAGGTTAATGAGGATGACAAAAGGACAATAACAGGATGATGAATGTGCTGGTGCACTGAGGGCACGCATGACAGGTCCAAATTGTCTATATCCCCCCAATGTTAATTCCTAGGGTGTCAAATATTTCTATTTTTGCCAAAAAAGCTACCATCTCACAGACATGCAGAAGGACCCCTTCACTATTGGTGTCTGTTGATGATTCAACAACTGGAGCAGTACTGGATGCCAATTTTAAGCGCATTAGGAGGTGGATGGTTTGACGATTGATTGGTTTTAAAAATTACAAAAAATAAAATACTACCAAACGTGGCTGCTTGTTCAGGGGTATGGCGTCTGTTCACCGGGACCCTGGAGGGGGGGTCAGTGTGTGCATGTTTGTCTTTGTTTGTTTTATGTACTCTATACTTTTTAACCCCCCTCCACAGTTTCTTTGTTCATTTAAAATGACAATAAAGGGCTAATCTGTTCTCTCTATATAAATAAATATATATATTCTATATAGTGTAATAACTGAGATAACTGAATGAAGAAATAAACAGATAAACCCAGAACAAGAGGAGCCTTTTAGCTGATCTTGGAAAAGCAAAATGTGTTTGGCACAACAGTGCCAGTGTAATTCTGATTGGAAAAGCTGCCAGACAGGACAGGATTTAAAACAAACAAACAAACAAACAAACAAACAAACAAACAAACAAACTGGGAAGTGGTGCCACAGCTCCATAGTGTTCTCAAATATGAGCCTCCAGACCAAGTGTAACAAGATTTGACAAGATGGGTGTGAGTCTATCTGCGTGGAGAAAAACTAGTCATCATGTGTTGTGCTTGTGGAACAGATGGAAGCTCACTGAAAATATTTAGCCACAGATGCATATGTCCCTGCTTCCCTGTGTGTGGATGACGATGTGTAAGGGTGTACAGCATGACACATATCTGTAGCTTTAATGGGTGACACATGTTGTTGATGCATGCGCAGGTTTGAGTTGGATATCTCTCTTTAGCTACATTGAGCTCTGATTAAAGCTCAGATGAAAACTTCAACCTCTGATGTGATGGCTGTGATACAGTTTCATTATAGCAGACTTGATCAGTCTATACAGATTTCCTCTAACCTGAATCAATTCTTGTCTGACATTTATACAACAGGTACGATTGATATCAGGCCTTATAATCTCTGTTTCATTACTTACAAATATATTTGGACCTAGAATTAGAGTATATTACACTAGCTGACAAAACAAAAGTTTTGCGTCCTTCATGGAAGTTCTTGTGTGAGTTTAATAGTAACTGAAGAAGATCCCAAGTGGGGCAAATCAGCTTTATTGATACAGGTCAGAATCACAAATCATACGTTTAACTCCAAGGTCAGTACAGTCGGTACAGACGCACTCACATGTCTGCCAAAACTACATTCCAGCAATGCTTACAGTAATGCTAGGGACAAATCATAAGATCTTACATATTTAATCTTCTTTTGATTCTTTCAAACTACTAAATATAAGTTATATAAGTTTTACTTTATGAAAATCTACTGAAAGTCCTTTCTTAATGGCATTACGGAATCTTAAACGTGTAAAGTTTTGAAGTATGGCCCATGTTAGTAAATACAAGTCAGGATTTCAGAATGTCTGCTACATTCATTTTAGTTTCATGTTAGTGTAACAACTTTAGGGAAGCAAAATGCTAAATCATGGCTTGGCACTTCAACTTATAAAAGCTATCCAAAAAAAAAGCAAAGCCTTCCAAACCAAAACCCCCTCCTGGAAAAGTGAAGCATCTCAGCTTGATGTGTATTTTGTTTGATCCTTGGTGTGGATGGATGCAGAGGCAAAGACTGAAAACCGCAGGGATGCACGCACATGCAAACACGAGCAGGGTCAAACAGCCTCTCTGCTGTCTTAGCAAGGTTGATTGAGTACATGGAGTCTCTCCCTAAAGGGATAATTTCATGCCTGCATATTAGAATAATTTACTTGGTGTGGAAATGACATGGATGGAGGGCATTTGCCCACAATGCATCCTGCTATATTGCTACTGGAAGCACACAAAGCTGCATAACATACATGTGGCAGTGACTGAATATATATGTGTAAGGTTCTGTCCATAACATTTAAATTTATGTTTGTGTTTGACAAAAGATTTTTGCCAGTGTTGGCTGAAATGAGTTATTATGTTTGTGCAGATGGAATCTGGGATTTTAAGAGCTCTTTTTCCTTTGATATAAACACATTATACTAAAAGCATAATAAGATAAAGTGAAGTGAGGAATAGCCCTGGCACGATTCTGTGAATTAACTGTTTTTAATGATTTTATTTAAATTTAATTACACAGCTTTTCAATAACATTTATTTGTCACCACTATAATCACTCTTTCAGTAAAATCTCAGACACCTGTAAAACCTATCAAACAATTTATCATGTTATAATCAGTCCCACTAATAACTTTAGTAAGGCTGGGAACCTGTTATTGTGTTAATGTTCTAAAACTGGGCTTGAAGCGATTTAAAGAGAGTTTTTCTCTGTTCTGTCAGCTTTTTATGCTGAAATATGTTTACAAGTCAAGATATACTCATTAAACAAAATGTTGAAATCTTCAGTAAGATATCTAAAAATGTTAATGTTATATTATGACTTTCCAGATCACCAAATCAATATTACTGGCCTGCTGAATATTGTAGGTCTTTAGGTAAACTGTTTCAGATAATATGTGGAAGAAAAATAAGAGGATTAATGTAATTTTGGAATAAAGTTGTTACACTGATAAACCTGTTATTATTACTGTTGGCTGGACACTGGCATACATATATACATGGACAGAGAGATTGTGGCCTAAATGATAATGCAGAGATGTTTTGGTCATAAATTTACTTGGCTTGAACGCCATGATAATTTGGGGCTTTTAATAATTTCTTCTCTTTTTCCAGGGTAGAATGATTGTATAGCATACATTTTTAATGACTAAAAAAAATAATTGGGCGCAAGTTTGAATTCTACAGTGCCTTTCAAGTTGAAAAGAGCAATGCCTTTTAAGAAAAACTGTAATTTTTTTGAAATTTGAAAGGTCTCTTCAAGCCATTTCTTAACAACTGCAGATGCCAAGTTCATCAGTTCCAACAATTGTATGCAAGTACAAGTTATTCTTCAGATGTACCACTGCTTTTCCAAGATCAAGAAAAAGACCCAAACTATCACTTCCAGATGACAGGAAATCGTTTTTTTGGTTACTGAAAATTGCTGAAACACCAGCGTCACTGTCCACATTGTGGAGTTTTCTTTTTTAGTTGACTGAGAGGGTGTCAACTAAAAAACAAGTTCCTGCTACAAAATCAACACCTTGTCCACCAACACGTTCTAATCCTAACACGTAACATACCGATGCCATGTGACAAATCGTCGGTATGTTACGCGTTCGGAGGCATGAGAGCCGTTTGGAATGAATCTATATATGTAAATGTGTTTTACGTTCTGATCATGAATCACTTGGGTTAGGGCTGGAATGGACGGCTGGAGCCTCTGCTCTAAGCGTGTGTTACCACCGTGAGCGGCTTTCTATTGGATTCAGTTGAGAATCTGGAGCATCTCATAAGGACGCGGAAGGGTACCTTTGGCGAGGTGCCTTGGGCCGTGACAAATCGTTGGTATGTTACGTGTTGGGAATGAGAATGCTCTGTGTCCACATGGACGAGCCAAACACCCTCTGGAGAAGATTTTTAAGGTCAGGTGAGACAATGACTGTTTTGACGAGGTATATTTGGAAGAGTAAAGGTTAGGCTTTCAAACCTAAAAACACTGTGCCATTTGTCAAGCATGGTAGTGGCAGCATGTTTTGGCGCTGTTTTGCTGCCAGTGGTACTAGTAGTTTACACAAAGTGGATGCTCAAAGTAAGATGATGAACTACCTCCAAATTCCACAGCTAGATGGTTAAAACATCAACACAATTGGGTGTTACAACAGGACAATGATCCCAAACACATCAAACGTGGTTTTGATTCACCAAATAACACAACCGAACATGTCTTTGGATTGGTAAAATGAGAAACAGAAAATGCACACAGACATGGGGAGAACATGGAAAATCCACACAGAGAGACCCTGGCTAGATGGTGGATTTGAAACCGGGACCTTCTTGCCGTGAGGCAACAGTGCTAACCACAAACCCACTGTGCTCTCCTCAAAAATTTATTGCAAAAACCACACATATACAACAAGGAAAATGACTGCACAAAAACCAAGACTGTGGTCCCAGAGTCTGACAAAAACCCACAGATCGAGGAGCCTTGATGTCCGCTATTGTTGTGTTGCATTTGTGTCACATACAAATGATGACCCCCACATACAGTGGTGCACAATTACAATTGAAAACAACTGAAACCCAGTGGAGTAGAGTTGAACAGAGTAGGTACTAATGGAAAAGAGGCTCCAGTGTATCCACTGGAGTGTGAATGCATGTGGGATAGTTAGTAAGCATTTAAAGAGAGAATAAACTGTGTGAGTGAATGGGTTAATTTATCCTGTAGTAAAAACATTCGCTGTGTGCTACAGTAATTTAGAGTAGAAAAGGGCAATATATGTGTGTGTGTGTGTGTGTGCGCCTGTGTGTACACGTCCACAAAGCAAACCATTGTTGCAATAGCAAATGGAGCAACTCCAGTGTTAATTTTGTAATGTCTAAACTTCAAAACACTTGAGCTCAAACTTTGTGTACTGTGTATTAGGAAAGGCCCTGTGTCTCCCATAAATTACCTTCATAAGTGGCTTTTCCGCTTTAGCAATAGGTCTCTTTCCTGGCAGACATAATTGACTTGTCATAGTAGGAAAAGCACAAGTATAATTAAGAACATTAATAATGGCTCTGATCCATTGAAGTGTCCCAGTAAGCCATGTCAGCGAGTCAGCACACGCATTACTAAGGACGTGCTCTTTTAGATATATAATACAGCCATCATTTATTATTAATCCCACCTGTGCTTTTCCCAGTAATAACACTTCAAAATGTTTGCCAGGTCTATTTTTGTTCAATGACAGCTTTCAATGGCGGTGAATGGTGTAGTGTTAAAACGGCATTTCTACTGCATGCACTCAATTTACTGAATCTACTGCATATATTACTTATTGTGAAACAGGAAACATGATTTAACAGATATGAGAATAATGAGACTATGATAAAACTTCCATCATAATAATGAGTTTATTGAGAGAAACATTGTTTATGTCTGCCCAGTTATCACTTGATTTCCCATGGAGGACTGTGTAGAAGAAACCACAAAGCATTCTCCCTCTGCCCTTGAAGGCTTGATCTAACAAACATTCAAGGGAGTTTTCAGAGTAATGGAACAGCACTTAAGATGGCAGTGGGGGTCCCATGAGGAGAAATGCCCGTGGCAAGTCAACGAGGGCATCTTCAAGAGCTACCAGGGTACTTTCCATTTGGCTTTGCTTGATGGAGAGTGCAAGGACTGGAAGGAGAATGTGTATGTTACAGGTAGAAAGAGCTAAATGCTCTGCTTCCATTACTGATAAAGGGGTCACAATATTTAACAAGGTCAAGAGAGGTTGTTCAAATCATACAGGTAGTTAAAAAAAGAAAAAGAAAAAACTAAATGAAAAAGAGAAATAACTGACATATACTATAAAGATGTCTTCAAGAAAATACTCGGATTAGTTTTGTGATTTTTGTAGGCAGTGCATCTGGTCAAGAGGAAGGAGTATGCTTGGTAGTTTTTCTAGTTGTGCACCATTCATTTGTCTCCCACAGTTGTATTGTCCCAAGGACACTAACGAAGAACAGAAGAAACAACCCAAACCATAATGTTCACGTTTCAATTTGTTGTCAGCTGGCACTGACTGGGAGGATTACTTTGGCACCAACATAATCTAACACGCCATATTTCAAGCAACTTCTACCTCTTCCTCCCCAAAAATTAGGGTTTGGTAGAGTTCCAGAAACACTTAGACGGATGTTTTATAGTTTTGTCCTTTTAAAAAGAAACCTAACCAAGAACAGTCAGAAGCTCCTGCTCAAAAGATATGCCCTCCTACCTCCAAGGAGGAGTCAGAGGGCAGAATGACTACTTTAATACATTTTAAAAAATGTTTTTATTTGTGATATCTTGTATGTGGAGTCTGGAATTGCCTAAACAAGAAAGTCAGTGGTTGATGGAGTTTTATGAAATCTGACAGACTATTGTAGTTAAGTAAGATGATCCTAAAGAGGTGATGATCTGCTTACTTGTTCTCTTGCCCTACAAAGTATGCAGATTATCAAATTGGACAACAGCTCTCCACTTACATGTCAGAATCTACTGCATGCAACTGTCAGGATCCTGGGTCGTTTGACCACGTGTTTTCAGCTTTCTTATATTTTGATGTTTATGGTTTACTTTTAAGTTCATTTGGTTATCTTAAGCTCATTTCTATTTTGCCTAGGTTGCCGTTATAGTTCATTGTTTATTAGATTCCCCTTGTGTTTAAGTCTCCCTTGTTTACATGTTTTCCCCTTGTGACCCATTCCTTCTGTCACATGTGTTTCCCCTCAGCCATCATGTTCTGTTTGTGCTTAGTTATGTCTCCTGTGTGTATTTAATCCCCGAGTTCCTGTCATTCCTTGTCCGTTCGTCTGCTTTGCTACCATCTCACGCCATGTTTCCAGGTTTATAAAATTCATGCCAAGTCTTTGTGTTTCGGGTTTCTCATGTCAGGTTTCTATGTTCATGTTCACGTTCCAGGCTTTTTGATGTTTAGACTTAGCTCTCCCAGTTTAGGTTATTGCTTAGTGTTTGCTTTGCCTTTGTTTTTGCACTGTTTTATCAGCCTCCAATAAACGGCTCGTTCTTTGTTAAAATCCAGTTTAGTTTCACATGTCTGCACTTGGGTCCACATCCTCACTCCGTATAGTCTGCTTATGCAGACTGTGACAAAAAATGCTACAGGGGAGCTTTTCACATACAAACTAACAATAACCCTTGCAAAATGCTGGTTGAGCATATGAGTAGCAGGTATATCTCTGTACATTTCACACTGTATATGTTAGATTTCTGGCACACCATTAGAACTGTGTTTTATGTCAAATACAGATGGTAGAGCTAAAGAGGTAGGTGGTACAGGCTAAATTTAGTAGCATAGCAGACCTTAATGTTTGAAAAATAAGGAAAAATCCAAGAAAAAAAATCCTGTGACAAAGGCTGATAATCTGAAAAAGAAAGCACTTGATGATCAAAATACCTTCATCAGCATGTGTAGTATCCACAGAAACCTTAGAATCTCAGCTATATGCTCATATAAACCTTTTCTACAACCACCAAACACAGCGAAAACAAGCGATGCTTAGAAGAGCTGTTACAAAAATGCGCAAAAGTCAGCTAAACAAACAAAACCGAACCAGTAATTCTCCAGACTTCATGTAACTGGGTAAACAAAGGCTCCAGAGTTATCACCGGTTAGGAACAGGTTAACAACATCATAAGCACATGCTAACAGAGTTTGTCTGACCTTTCTGGTAGTGGAGATTAACTATTGTTAGTTAAAACCATTCAATAAAGCAAAAGTACTTTAATGATTTATGTAACATTATTTTCTCCAAGGAGTAAATAAGTCATCTAATGGATTATTCTTCCAAGAAAGAAATGAGTAATGTGTAATGCATTTCTTTTTTGAGTAGCAAAGTCACACTGTACATATATGTATACACGGTGTAGTTACACTTATGGGATGGCTGTAGCTCAGGAGGTAGTAGAGCAGGTCATTTACTAATCCGAAGGTTGGTGGTTTGGTCCCTGGCTGGTCAAGTACTGGATGAATATGGAGGAATGAGACATATTTTATAAAGTGCTTTGAGAAGAGTAGGAAAGCACTGATTAGGAACTAGTCCATATATGTAACGCATAAAAGATGTCCTACAACATTCAATACAGATATGTTATGTGTAAGCCACCTCTGATTTCTTTTTATGTTGCTAAGAAAATGAGAAATTTAGGTTATTGAGGTTATTACTGTACTGGCACTAAAAATACAGTAAAACCAACTATAAAATAAAGCCATTGCCAACGAGATGCTTTCTAGGTGATCAAAAGCTGATTGTACTTTTCTGCATTCATAATTTTATCAATTTTGACCATATCTCTAACAGCAGTCCCAGAAATGCTGCCCCAAACCATGATAGAGTTTTCTCTGTGTTTTACCTCTCTCCTGACTTCCTCCTTACATACTGAAAACCATTTGAACTGAAAATGTAAAATTTGAATTTGTTCTTACTGTTGCTACAATTTTTAGCCCATTTCTTGCGTAATTTTGCAGACCTCAGCCTTTTCTCCGTATTTTCCTTCCATAAGAATGACATCCAGCCTTCTACTAACACCATTTCAGATGAGCCTTTGGTGAACACTAGATGTATTGATTGAAAGTTCAGGTGCATCTTTCAGGTTCTGTGTCAGGTCTTTGCTGGATTTTTTTCCTATTCCTTAATGACAGATATGTTCATCTGCTGCTGATTTTTCTTTTTTTTAGGCCTGCCACTTCTTTGTCGTCCTCTATCTAGTTTACTAGACACACTGCACACCAGATAAGTTTCTGGCCAATAGCTCTTTAAGAATCAGCTTGTTGGTGCAAAAATACATTTTTATGCTTGTCAAACTGTGTTATTTGTGACATTTCATAGCTTTAGCTAAAACATATTGGGCAGAAAAAAATTCTATGATTTCGCGACAGGCTAGTGCCAAAACATACAATTATAAATTTGGTCTTTGCTGAGTTGTCTGTTATGTGGAGAGAGATTTTTGGAATTAATTGAGCCCTCAAGTTGGGCACTTTTTTTGACTGATTCAAAGGTCTGTGCTAAGTGGCTTAACAAACCATAAATAAATTCTCTGAATATGGTCAGGTATGAGGACAGAATTTAAAATGAATGAAAAATGCAAAAAAAAACCCCCAAAAACAAAAACCAACCAAACAAAAAAATTACAAGAAAGTCTGCCTCCCCGGAAGCCTCCCTGTAAATAAATGAGGGGTGACTCAAGACTTTTGCATGATTCTGTATGACCCAAAATAAGCAAGAGAAAATAGCCAAGCTCTAGTACAGACTGTGTAGGGAAGGCCTGACTGCGACCAGGATTTCATCCAGTCACAACAGGAGCTCATTATCTTAGAAACAGCTTCCTCTAGATTATAGGCTGGGAAAAAATGCTGGTAAGTGAATTGTTAAGGTAGATCTAATGGATTTTTACTTAACAAATCTTCACAGATACGTTTCATTGGCACACGGTAATTATAAAACATTGAGGAGAAAGCTGGTGTTAACCCAACTTTAAATAACCATTTTCAGGTGCTCCATAGAACTTTTCTGCTTCACTAACAAATGCTGAAGTGAGCAGTTTTCATCATAGTGGAGACAACTGTTAAGGT
>VUQG01022910.1:0-13164 GCA_015106755.1 Etia nguti | reverse complement strand
TTCTGGAAGAAGCTTTCCTCATCATAACCACTCACCCTCCCTCTTATAGCCACAATCTAGGTCACTCAGGCCAGCCTCATCTTAATGGAACCAGGGAAAGAATAAAGTTACGTTGAAACCAAGCACACCTTTGTTTTTCTTGTGACATTACCAATAAGTTTGACATGTCACATGGCCCTCTTCCTATTGAAAAAACAAAAGTTGTATCCAAGATGGCCGACTTCTAAATGGCCACCATGGTCACCACCCATCTTGAGGAGTTTGCCCCCTCACATATACTAATGTGCCACAAACAGGACTGTAATATCACCAACCATTCCCATGTTATTACGGTGTATCCATATAAATGGCCCACCCTGTATATATCAGTAATATAACACATCTGACACATTAAGTGAATCAAAATAGTAGGAATCAGAAAATGAAGAAAAATAGTCAGAGAGAAGAAACACGGTTATTTTAAAGATAGGCTCTATACTGAGAATTCACAGTTAATAATATATAACTTGAGATTTTTTTTGTAGGCCTAGAGCTTAAAGTATAAAGTAAAATAGTATCAATGCAGCGAGTTTCAACTTGAAGCAAACGGCTTTAATATATTAAAAAAATTATTTCACAAAGATACTGTGATAAACATGAATTACATTATGTTCTATTATATTATTATTATTAACTTTCTATAGATCAACAATATCTACCAGTGAAAGGATGGGTTCAGAGTACATGCTCTAAGTTGGTACTTGGTTTGTCAGAAGATCTACAGAAATACAAAATATTCTGTGATGCTCCAATTGTAATGTTGCATTAAAGATTAGTCCGCCATTTCTGCACGTCTTTGCCAGAGACAACCCAGTAAGTAAGTTGTATCTCACAAATATGATCTTCTAGAGGGTAAAGTTAACGTCTACTGCAGACATGCTTCAGAAATTATTAAGACCATTTTTAAAAAAAAAGAAAAAATAGTGCTTTTAAAGTATATTGCCTTTATCTACACTATGACAAAAAGAATCTAATATCTGCTTCTTCAGATATTTTTGGATGTACCACTTTTTTCACACCTTTGTGTACAGCTTAAAATACAAAGGGACTTTCTTCCTCTCCGCCAGCTCTGCTGCCAGGTCACTCCCTCTGCCGTGAGGTGAATGACTTATGAGTCGAAAAACTCTGCTGTTATTAACGTGAGAAAGTTGAAGCACCAGAAAAGTTTAAAGACTATTAACGTTGGTGCACCAGGCTGAGACCATTCCATCATCTTCCTGCCATCGACATTCAGCAACTTTCTGTTCTGACACACATAACAAATGCCTTCTTACATCCGGGGTGCTAAATATTTTGTAGTGTCTGAACTATGTGTGCACACATATTGACTCACTGAACTTAAAAAATTAGGCTGGATGTGGTTTTTCGTTTACCAACCATGTATAAGAGACAGTAAGTATTCAGCAGATCTAACAAATATGTTTTAGTCTTCTCGCCATCTCAGTGAGAAACATCTAAGAAACAGATATCGGGCACTTTGTGTATTTATGCACTTACTGTAACTATAAATCTTAAATTTCTAATAGGAATACTGATAAAAGGTATGCCTCTATCATAAGTGGTAACATATCAAAAATAGCATTAATAAAATGTTAATTTCTAATATTGGATTAATGCACTGAAGTCATCTTTAAGAGGAAGGGAAAGATCTTTGGTAACAAAGGCTTCTGTTTGTAAATGGTAAATAGACTGATTCTTATATAGCGCTTTTCTGCTCTCCCGGAGTACGCAAAGCACTCTTTACAACATGCCCCAATCATCCGAGCACTTTCTTCTAAGCTTTTTTTTTTTAGTGCTCCTAGCTAATATTCATACTCCAATGGATGCATCAGAGAGGAACTTGGGGTTAGTATCTTGCCAAAGGATACTTGGCACACAGACTGGAGGAGCCAGGGATCGAACCACTAAACTTCCAATCAGTAGATGACCTGCTCTACCTCCTGAGCTACAGCCAGGAAGTAGAGCTGGCTCATGTTGTAGAGACTTGTCATTTTTGAACAGGGTTTGGGTAAATACAGGGACTTCATTTATCCATTGCATTTACCTATGAATATTTACCCATTTCATGATGACATTTTAAAGTTATTGGTGTATTTTCATTTAGTCATATTCTGTTCCAATGGTGGATGTTCATATTAAAGAAGGCCAAAATTTCAGAGAATGGGCCCAGTGTATGTACAAGTAATCCCTATGAGCCAAAAGCTCAGCCTTCAGACTGTTTCAAACACTTGGTTTCACGTGGTATTTTCTACTCTTGGCTCTCACTGATTTCAGCAGGAGTGGATATTCCTAATATAGTCACCTTTGGCTGTGAGCACAGAAGTGACATCAACCTGCTCAAACTTTCTGTTGATGAGAGACAGATAATCAAAGGAAAGCTGGATTAAAACTGCATCTTGAAGATTTCCCAGTATTAGATATGTAATTATTTTTAACTGTAAAATATACACAGCTGTCCTACTCCAAGATTAGTCCAAGAATAATATAGAGGTAGAAATGAACATCACAGGTCTCCTGTAACAGCACAAAGCTGTTAAAATCATAAATGGACTGTATTTCAGTCGTCTTAGTCTTTTCTAAAGATTCGTGCTATTCTATGACAAAAAGAAACAACATTTTCTGTTTCTCTTTTGTTCAGACAGATGAGCTTATTTGGGCACCATGTGATCACTGGGCAATTTGTAAAGACTGAATTTGCTTAACTCACATTATAACAGCTTAACTATAAAGTGGGATCAAATCCCAAATGAATCGTTGACTAGCAATCATATTTGTTGTAATTTATTTAATTCGCCCAGCCTCAAAACAGCAGCTGGCATATCAGACCTTAGTGACAGAAAGGAAATGAGCTGCGTAACTGCACAGTGTGCCTAATCAGAAACATAAAACATGCTCTTTACTCTGTCATTGTACCGATACACTGAATAAAGACAATGAAATCTCGCTCATACATACAATAAATGCATATTGTGGACACTCGGGGAAAAAAGAGCAAAGTTTGCCAATAAAAGCATCTGAGACTCTCTCCCTCCCCCTCCTCATTCTTTTTATTCTTGCGACGCTGCCTCTCTAGCGCTTCTTCTCTTAACAAAGTTCCTTGTGTGTTTGTGTGTGTCTCACTGAGCCATCCATCTCCTGTCTCTGGCCGCTCTCTGTAATTACAATGGGTCAGCTTTCCCTCCATGCCAGCTAATACTCTCCTCATTACATCGTGTGTGTGTGTGTGTGTGTGTGTGCTTATCAAATACCAAAATACCACCACCTCCGCTCCTTGGTAATCGCACTCTACATCAGCTGTCACCTTTTCAGATCTGAAGCAAGAAGCTCGGGGCGTGCACACACAAACAGAGATGCACATGAATCAGGCTAAACGGGGTTTTTGCTTCACTGAATGCATTGTACTAGGGTGCCTGGCATGAGTACCAAAGTCAGCCTTCATTTAGTGATTACCAAGGTAATCTGACATAAGAGATAAGAATTAACACCCTAATCCTTAAATACACTTGGTGTGTGCCTGTGACGTCTGTTTGTTCCGTACTTCGCATGGCTTCAAATCACACTGGGAGCACTTCAGAAGTGGAGCCTTCAGCCTGCACAAGGTCTTTTATTTTGAGAATTGACAGTATTCTCTATGCTGTTCCTGTCTGCCTTCCTGCCTTTCCCCCACACTCTGTGCAGCTTTAAGGGACACGTAGCAGAGAGACACTTCTAGGACACTTGTGAAATGTGCTGGGGCTCATTGGTTGGCAGCACCACAATGACAAAAGCCACCTCTGTGGTAAAATTATTTTCCCCATTGAATGAGCAGCCTGTTTTTTCCTTAAATGATTTTATGGAATTAACAATTATACAAAGTGAAGAAAACATTGTAGAATCAGTTGTCATATTTTCCTACAGCCTGAGGAAGAGCAACACAGATTGTTTCAGTTTATCAGCAGTTCAAACTTCAAATGCATACAATTTATGACCATCCATCATGTTTTTAAATGCATATCCAAGAGTCCCCAGCCTGTCACAGGGCTAACAGAGGCTAACATTTAGGCTCATACTCACATCTGCAGCCAATTTAGAAACAAGTAACCTAATGAGCCTGTGTTTTTACTGTAGGAGGAAGCCGAAATACCCAGACAGAACCCATGAAAGCACCGGGTAAGCACAGGTAAACTTTGCTTAACTAACCCTAACCCCTAACCCTATGTGAACAGAAAAATACGCGGATACCTGTATTTACATGACTAGATATTTAATAGGACTATGACTGCCCTATATCATATTGTTCATAATAACACCAGACAGTATAATATAAATTGCTATTGCAAAATTATTAAAATGTCAAATCATGATATCATTGCCATAGCAATGCCACGCGTGTATGTTTTCTAGTGCGTGCAAAAGCCCTGGGCATGTCTGAGAGAAAGAGCTGTGTTACAGCGTCCAGTGATGAATCAGTTAAATGTGGAAACAACTAATGTGTTTCACCACTCGAGGCAAAAATAAACCAATATCAAAATAAATGACATTTGTTTGCATTGAGCACTCGCTAGCTTTACTTCATGACAGGAAGAGGAAACGGTGAATGAAGGTGTCAAGTCTTCATGTTGTACTTTTACAGGGAAAAATACTACCTAGGCTACTTCTGTGCTTACATTTAATTATACTGTGTCATTATTAATATTGGAGCATAAAGCTATAATTCATAGTAGGAAGTATGTCATCAGTGATGGTAGCTCAGAGAACAAGGATGGAAAATGTCCTTCATTTACTTACACTTATAAATGTTGCTGCTTACAACATGGAAGCATAAAAATGTTGTTCTGCCATTTTTAAAGTATATTGTCAGGAATTTTGACATCATAAATTTTCTTGGCAAATCATGATAGAGTTTTGAGGATATTTATCAATTTAATTACACACGTAAATATATATGTGTTAGTGTCCGGCACCTATGGCTACCATGAGGATTTGACCCATTTTATGGGACAAAGAGTCCACGGGGAATGTTGCTGTTGGCAAATATCCCATTTGTCTTATTGGCATGTTGTCGAAGCTTTATGGGAGCAGTTTTTTTTATGCTAAACATTAATCATAGTCATTTTCTGTGTTTTTCATTCATAACAAGGTAGGTTCATTCTCAGAAAGGCATATCAATTTGGAGCTCAACCTGTTTTTTTCATTGACACTGGTTTACGTCATCTTTACAATTACTGATTAATACCCACCAGCATCATTAGGACTAGGGTAAGGAAAAGATTTTGGGTGTGGGCTGATAAAGCTGCGCTGCAGAGGAGGTTGTAGTTTGGAGAGAAGAGTGAAATCATAAGCTGCAAGAACAAGAAAAAAAAACAGAAGGAGGAGGAAGTGATGGTCACCAAACAGAGTGAAGGAAGGAGGAATAGAGGAATATTTGAAATGAGGGGGGAGAGGAGAAAAGTTTGATATCAGGCCTGTGGGAGACAAACTGAGAAAAAAAAGAAGAGACAACGAGGAGGAATTATTAGCCATCCTGATAATGCACTAAGACCTTTTTGAGTGAACGTGCCCTTATCATCTATGAAATGATGCTATAATCTGGTTACTGCTATAAAAGCAGGCACTGAATCCCAAATGCTGTTTTTTTCTTGAGCCCTAAACATGGTCATTTTTGTCTAAGCAAAGATTTCCAAGGCTTCCTCAATGACAGCTGTCACTGTGAATCTGTTAAGTAAATAATAAATCTGTCAATCAAGCCGTGTGAAAGGATAGTGTGAAGACTCCAATTAAGCTGCAGAACACATAAAATCATGAACCCCACTGTGCTCCACAGAGTGCTTTTTAAAAACCGTGTGCGTGATCATGAGTGAGAGAACAAGAACGAAAGAGAGAGCCTGAGACGTTCAGGAAAAGTAAAGATAAGAGCACTGGAGTCAAACATGGGGAAAAAGTTACAAACAGAAGGTTTTTGGTGGCTGGAAAGTTAAACACAGCATGAATGCAGACCAGCAGGTGACTGAGGTGTGGGTGCGATCGTGTATCAAATGATAAGAGCCATTCGGTGGGCGGAAAATTCTGGAACAGTTGGAAATACAATAGCGAGGAAAGAAAGCAATTTATCATAAAGTGAAAGATAAAGGGAAAGAGGGAAGGGAAACATAACGGAATGACAAAAAAACAAAGAATTTATTATTTTACCTTGAAGGTCCTTTCATAATTTCATTCAGTTACCACCTTCAACTGTAATTAGCTTACAAGCAACAGACCACTCAGTGTGTGTTGGTGCATCGGACCAAGTAAGCCAAATGAACCAAAGAAGGTAGTTTGGTTAAACCTAGAACATAGTGAAGTATAAAGATTTTCCTTCGTTTGGATTAACTGCACATTCTGAGCCAATCTGAAAACATCCACATTCAATAAACAAATAACGACGATGACCTGCCTGAAATATCTTAAGATTAAACATCTTACACATCCTCCTGACAAAAGTAAAAGCCCCCTGATTCCTTCTCCTTCTCTGCTACTGTCACAAGCCATTCAGTGGTTCATATTGGACAATCTGAAGGGGCTGTTCTAGACCTTATACTTACTTACCCACTGCTTTTAAACTGTATTCAGTTCAACTCAGTTCAGTTTTATTTATATAGCATCAGTTCACAAAAACACTAGTTGGCTCAGAGCACTTTATATTGTGAGGTAAAGGTCCTAAAATGTCCCACTGATGCCAAAGGATTCTGACCAAGCATCCATACACAAAGACTTCTGGAGTTAGGATAGTTGCACCAACAACAAAAGACATTTAGACACCTCCAACAAAACTGCAGTCACCACCCTCAGATTGAGTTTGGGCTTCAGTGTCCCATTAAATGTTTATAAGGAATACATGTACAGATTATTATTAACTTTCTATTTGTACTCTGTGTTTTTGAAGGTTACGAGGCCAAGTGGTGAGACAAACCTATGTGTACTCTTTCCTTACCTTATTAGGATGTGTTAAGTGAGGGGAAGTCACAAACATGCATGTATTTGAGCAGGACATGTGCACGCTGGTCCATGTGGGTGAGACGAGACACAGCACTGGAAGGTGACATGGACATTATTAAACAAACACACGTGCAGACGAAGACGCTTCAAGTCCTTTTAAAGTCATCAGCATTTATATACTTGTTATGGATCACTGTCTCTCAAACATGCACACACCGGGATCTTCAACTCCCCTTTGGTCCACTTTCATAAAGCCAATTATTATTCACCACCTTCCACCCACCCACACACTCCTCCCCTCCGCCTTAGCATCCACCCACCGCTGTATCCAGGCAGAAGCCATTAGAGACCACACACAGCAGGAACACTGAACCATTTATGGACACAAGACTATTCATGTCACACACTGTGTGTTGGCTCAGCATGGTGGTAAACACATGCTGGTATCCGCTGCTTGACTGTTGTATTCGCCAAACTCTGTGCGTTCATAAAGTTTAAATAATCTGCAATGATCCACGTAAGCATCAAAAAGTCACTCTGCAGCCGACTGAGTCACAGGATGAAAGTGTCAGCTGAAACTATTTAAATCACACAAAGAATCAACCCTGGCTTTAAAAATGACTATTTTAACAGAACTGACCTACACATTAATCGAATAACAATGTTTACAGAAAAAAGGCAAGATATAGTAAGTACTACAGAAATATCGCTTTACCTGTCCCCACAGCTCTGACTTGTATATCATACGCTTCACTTTCAGTCAGATTGAGAAGGCAAATGCATTTATAGTTGAATTTCCTTAAAGGCATTTAAAACGATTGACTACTGTAGCTATAGACATGCTTTTCAGTTATCATCTAATCACACTGTGAAGTCTCTAAACTCACTTTTCTGTAGTTTGCTCACATATGCAGAATGCAGAGGTATGCAGTATGAGAGACATCTTTCCTCAACACATACATGCACTAAATTGCATAAGAGAATTCTTGTGCATACATGAATGGAGTGCTACGTACAGTATATAGAGCTTTTCTACTCTGAGCACATTTAATACAATATCTGTCACCGACCTGACCATCTGTCATTTCATCTATAAAAATCAGTGGAACAGAACTGCTCCCCGTTCTCTTTCATAATATAAAACAGACCCCCCCCCTACAAGATTAGAGGTGGTGAAGGATTTCCTCTCACTGCAGGATCAGTAAGCTCCACGTTCAGATTTTTTTTGCTCACTTCTTATCACTTCCCTGGGAGAAATATTCCCCAAACTATAAAAGTATGTCCAAATTGATGCTGGTAGAAGGAGAGGTTTTGGCATTAGAGTAAAATAAAATTGTCTGTCCTGGTAAAACACGTAAAATGGAAAATATATCTCTGCTGCACTAACTTCCATTGATGCAACCGACTGCGCTCATGTGAGGCTCCAGTTCAAGTCTATTCGTAACATTTGTGCCTGTTTGGGAACGACCACCGAGATGTTTTTGTGCCTCTGCTACAGAAAAATAATCACTTCTTTGCTTCATGCAATGTTTACATGAGGAGCAAGAGAAAAATTGCTGTCCGTTTATCTTTTCATTCCATGGCGTTATAAATGCACACTCTTTCCAATGCATGCAACACCATTAAATATGCCTCATTATTATAAAAAAAAAAAAATCAAATGCCTCAAGTGCCTCAAAACAAATTGCTGCTGTATACATAAGATGGGTCACTAGAAAACTAAATTATTCTTCAACAAACCATCAAAATTACAGTTATTGCATTTTTTATATGACTTAGCAAATGACTCTTTTTTCACATTTTTTTCACATTTTATTTAATCTTATTTATTTCTCACATTTTTAATGGGATGAATTGGAGGATTTTGCCAAGACTGAATCCAAACCAAGACCTGTGACCAACATGTCACAAATCTAGGTTAGACTTATTGATTTTGTGTCTTTTTCACACATAGAGGGGGTGTCAGCCTTTCTAATAAAATATTGATTATGCTTCAATCATCTTCACCCAGCATCCCGAAGCTACTGGTGTGCAACAGTCTGCGTTGTTCAGTGAAAGTAATGGATTGGATCGTTGGGTAATAACATTCAGGCTCAGAGGCAGGATTTTGTCCCTGGAGGTAACAAGGTTACAGGTTCAAATCCCCCGGGCACAGCCATTTGTATTCTACAAACAGGCAGACAGGAATGGAAATATGAAACCTCTGGCAAACAATGTGTACGTGATAAAAAGTAGCTGCGTGTGGGGGATGGCTGATGGTAGGGACACAGAAGGACAATCTAAGAATGTATCTTAATAATTTTGTTGAGGAAAGCAGCAGTGGAGAGTTCAAGGTTTACAATGTAATGGCAGCATTTGAGGTACAGGTCTACATGGAGGCCCCAGAGAATCAGAAGCCATGATGGATCAGGTTTCATGTTGCATGGTTAATAAAAATCTTGTTAATGTGGGTGTGGGTTTGATAAAAAAAACATTTTGTGACACACAGTCTCAGGCATTCTCAGGATTTTGTCAGTGAGCGGCACATTCAAGATCAAGCTAGGGGGCACTCTGCAAAATAGAACAAATGCTTAGATAGAAATCCAGTGTAGGAACGAAAAAGTACGATTTTCACGCGAAGCCTCGATAAAGATGTATTATTGTAACCTGCACGAACAAGAGCCTAAAAGGGTATCGTGTTGAACAAATGTTTTACGAAGAAGTGCAAGCAATATTTAGTGCCTTTACCAAAGTCTCTCAAGTACGCAAGTACCCCTATAGTACTTCAGTTAAAGTACTTATTAAGCAGGAATACGTAAATTAATATTATACAACCGGGTCATAATTATTTATTTATTAATGTGCATCTCTCTTTAACCTCCTAGGACCTGGCGTCCACATATGTGGACATCACATTTTGGGTTGTCTAGACCAAAATACTAAATTTTGCTCTAAAGGGCCTGATATCCACTTACAAGGACATTATACTGCCACTGTCCTATCAAAATTTAAAACGAATGTCTTTATATGTGGATCTGATTTTTCTCAGAAACAAAAATCTGGTAAAAAAAAATAAAAATCACGTAATTCTTTGTTTTTACATTCATCAGGTCCCAATCAGCCCAAATAGCAAAGAGAAATTAAAAATGCATGCCATGACAGAGTTCGGGTCTTAGGAGGTTAATGTTGCAACTGGAGATGATTTTAATTACTTGTATACTGCTGGATACTTCTATCTTTAATAATAGTGCATCATCCATTAGTAAATCCAAATTTTAAAATCTGCAACATAAGAAGAAACCAAGCTTTAAAATATGTGGTCTTGCACGCAGAAATGTAGTAGTATGAGAAATAAAAATACCTGGAGTATAATAACATTAAAGCATGCTTCAGTTGAGTAAATGCATTAAGTTAGCTATCCACATCCTCATGCAGTGGTGCTTTGTGCTGTGAAATTAATATTGTTGTAGTCCAAAGATATTGGTGGAGGTGGGACACATATTTTGGGAGGGTAGTGCTGCTGATGCTGTTAGTCTGGATGCAGTCTCAAAGTCACGCTCCACGCTCACTGGGATGTATTTAATCAGTAATCAGATCATATTAAAAAAAAAAAAAACACTTTAAAGTTTTAAAAAGTAAAATCATCTGTGTTAAACCTTCTTGCTGATGTAGCTTTATAACACACATATTTCTTAATGTCATTTGCACTGCTACTTGCTAGAATTCCATATTGCAAAATTGGATCTTATTATTTTTTGTTATTTAATTTGATCTTGTCGTTATTCTTTCCATCTCACCCTATCACTGGCATTCTCACACCAACCATCTGCATGTCCTCCTTCACTACATCCATGAATCTTCTCTGAGGCCTTTCCTCCTGCCAGCTCCATCTTTGACATCCTTTGTCCAATATATCCATTATCCCTCCTTAGCACATGCTCACTGTTGTATATAAAAAACTATTAGGCCTTCACTATGGCCATATAGTACTGACATTATTATATGGCCATAATTTAAATTACTTTTTAAAAAAGTAATTTTTATTGTAAATTATAATGTTTGTATTTTTCTGCTACTGCTGCAAGAGTAATTTCCCTTGTGGGATCAAGTACAAAGTGTTATCCAAACATCCCTCCATCCCTCTATAAGATACAAACTACAAAGCAGGGAGAAGGAAAGAAACCACATTTTTAACTCAAAGCGACTATAATTTTCATCTATTTTACCTTTATTGAGTTAATGAAGTGATAATCACAGACACATTTAATTTATATTTCAAACAGAACTCTCACACAGGGCACAAGCTTGGACACACGCACACACCCAGAGCAGACATATCGACTGAAGGAAGAAATGATGCTCAGAGGTGTAATAAAATGTGATCAAATGAAAGTAATAAAGTATTAATGAGGATGAGATAATTCAACCGGGCATAAAAATAATCAATGTGTGCGACAATGGAGAGGAAATGGCCTGACCACTTTCACTGGCATCTCATCCTACTGGAACACTGCCCACATTGTTAGAGGTGATTCCCCAGTCAAAAATATATCTCATATTTTGAACTGTCCCTAATCACTGTCTCCATTACATTTCAGGGATGGCGGAAAAGAAGGAGGAAAGACAGAGAAGTAAAATTACTAATATAAAGTGCACGAGGTTGACTACTTTTCTGAAATAATGGCAACTGTTCTGGAATCAGGAAGAAAAACAGCTAGAAAGGGAGGCGGTATAGGCCAGAGAGACAAAGAAGACATATATGATAAAAAAGATGAATGAAAGGATGACATAAAATTATGAAGAAAGAATACATAAATTCTGTGAGAAAAGTCTTCCTCCTGCGCTTTATGTTGCTTTTTTAAATAAGAGGTTAGAGATTGATTAAATTTAGAGATGCACTGATGCGCTGTCAGCTGATTCAATGGCTGTGTAAACACCTCGATTAATGTAAACCCAGTGTATTTTCTCTTCCCTGAAACAAAATGGAACATGTGCTGGGCTGTGACTGTTTTTCTTTTAATTATAATTCTGATTGCGCTGCAGCCATCTGCCATTTCATCGATCTAATAGCTTTGCATTAGGAAGTCTTTTTTTGTGTTGCAGTGATTCCGATAAAAGTAATTATTGCTCAGCCTTAAATGGATTCATCTTCAAAACAATCATCTCAGCTCTGCTGGTGCAGATGATGTACTAAAAGAAGCTAAACACAGCTTAGTATGATAGTATGATGCAAACATTTACAAAATAATTTTGGGGCATACTGCATACATTTTAAATGAATATTATTTGTACATAAAGGTTTTTTGAGTAACCTGAAACATTTTATGTTGAGATTTGTAAACTTTAAACACTTTACCAAACTGTAACCTAAAGGGCTTGTTTTTGGACTGCTGGAGGATGCACGAGAATCCAGAGAAAACCCCCCCGCAGGCGCAGGGAGAACCTGCAGACTCCACCCAGAAAGACCTGAACCAATCAGGATACTGAAACGAGAAACCTTCTCGCTGCAGATCAACAGTTCCAACCACTGCACCACAGTACCGTCTGATAATTCTAATCAGTGCATCTTGTTAAGTAAAAATTTATTTTCTAGTGCTTATTTGCTGTGTATTTTGTTTTATGTAGTTTAATAATAGGCCCATATATTAGAGACCATCTTTGAGTTATAAACTGTGTCACAGGTCATTAGATTGTTTAGCAAGATTGGAAACTGTGCAGAACAGGAAGCTTTGTGCAGAGTTGCAGAGAACATCGCCTAAAAGAGAACAACAGGAAATGACCTTTGGGTCGTAAAAACTAGACATGAGGAACTATGGCGCAGATGCTTTTGCAGCTATGTGGCAGACATGTAGTATTACAATAGATCAAGTGATGGTTTTGTAGGGGAGGAGAGAGCAGACTATATTATACACGTCCGGCCTGTAATCCTTCAGATCTGCTCAGGATTTAGCCTGTGCACTTCTCTTTCCGGAAAGTAATGCTGGAATAAAATAATTATAAAGTTTTGACCACACCGAGTCGGGTTTTTCTCTGTCAGTAAAAGAATATAAAAGAACCGGATTTGATATTTGGTTCCGTGAACCGGATTCTTTTATGGCTGAGAGGACGAATTTGGCCCAAGGTGGGATCGTGAAATGAGGCGAACAGAGGACCGGTCCAATAGAATTTAAAGGTAGGCACCACCTGTTAAAT
>VUQG01022908.1:22814-38678 GCA_015106755.1 Etia nguti | reverse complement strand
AAAATAAAAAAAAAATATAAAAAAAAAAAAATTATAAAAAAAAAAATAAATAAATAAAAACACAACAGATTAACAACAAACCACTCCAATGGCATAATCCAACGCTCTGTCTTTGTGATCGGTATGGTGCAAGCCACTGCACTTTCCCTTCCAAAAAAATAAACATACACTGCCTCTGTCTCAGTCCTTAGAGACCAACATATTCATCTCACAGCAGAGAGATTGCTGCACCAACTAGCCATGCTGACATTGTACGTTCTGTTAAGAAAATATACCCTTGCTCTGTCAAGGTCTGAAAAAGGTTGATATTGAATCTAGTAGTAGTAATCCGCTGTTTTGTGCTGGGTGGTTTGTTTACAGGAGATATATAAAGGTGGGTACCTAGAAGCCGATCAGTAAGCTGTGAACAAGCAGAGCACATATACTCACGAGACCAAGTAAAGAATTTCTGACCAGTGCCACAGCATGAGGCGTAAGCACTAATATTAAATTGTAATTGATTATAAGACCACCATTAGTTTCAGGTTAAAGAAATTTAGACATATGTTAATAAAATGTAAAAACGTATAGCTTGAGGTACATTTTGCAGCCACAATGCCCATAATACCTTGAAGGCAAATAAAAGGAGATAACTAACATGCCAATTATACCACAATGTTTTTTGGGGGGTGCAGTGCAAGAGTTCATACACAGTACCATGACGTGGAGATTCATTTCAAAGCACCTTTAAAAAAAGTACTTTTCTACAGCAAGACAAAACAAAGAAGACTCCCAAAAAAAACATCAATTTCAAAATCACACCAAAAAAACATGTCTGGAAATAATTTGAATCATTTCTTATGAGCTTCATGCTCAGAAGAAACTCATCTGGAATGTGTGGGTGTGTTTTGATCTTGGTCTTCTTGACAATGCCTGAGCAATATGAGCAAACTACTCCTCAGTATCAAACCGACAATTTGCTGCCTCAAACCTAGATTGCCAACAAAAAAGACCGGGTACAGACAGTACACTGAAAATGACCTCATGACCTTAAACAATACTACCAACAACAAAGGGAGTAAGGCATTTAACCCCAGTGTATTCAGCTTACTGCTCAGTGCAGTCAGTAGAAATGAAAGCTGCACTGGGCAGCTCCCAAAATGTTTTCAGTTGCAGGAACCTGAATAACATCCTGATTAAACAGCAGAAGCACTACTCCCTGTGTCAATCCTTTGTGATTAAACAAGCAACCGGCAACTGTTTTCCTTCACCCTATTATTATTATTAAAGGAATATTGATTGTGCAATGTGGTGGCAACACAGTGATTACCACTGATGTCAAGATTGTTTTGGTTTGAGTCTTGCTTTCACTATGCAAGTATTTAACCCACTGGGTGGCAATCTCAAAGGAAAATTATTGTGCAAATATGCAGTCAAAACAACATCACTTCCATTGCCCTTATAGCATTCCCTGATAACTGTGAGGCCACATGGTAGAATTACCAAAAACAGCTATGGAAACTACCTGAAGAAGAAGAACAACATAAAAGTTAGTGGTAGTAATAGTTGAAGGGAGCATAGAGGGTGATGAGGGAGAGCGATAGAAACATAAAGGAAATGAAGAACAACCCTCCACAATGTAATGTAGTGCTTTGATTGGGTGACAACACTAGAAAAGCATTACATAAATTAAGTCAATTTATCAATATTTCTACTAAATCGGTAGGTATAAGAGAATATAGCAAAATAAAATTTTATTTAAAATTTAAAAAAAAAAAAAATCACAGAAGAAGGGAATCGCTAACTACATACTACTACATAAACTGTACTTTGGTGCTCATTTTTCTACAATGATTTTAAAAAAAAACCCAAAAAAACAACAACAACAACAACAACATGGGTGGCAAACTAAAAGAGAAACCTGAACCCTTGAGGGGATGCAGAGGCTCTGTTGTTCAGTGAAAACTTGCAAAGTTAACACCAAGGAGCTTTGAAGCTCTTCTGGCAGCAGGCGGCGGCTAACACCTTACTAAGACTCTTTATGTTGGTTTTGCCTTTGATTTGCAAAGCTTATGAATAATTTATGATCAGCAGGAATTTATGAAACACAACAATTAAAAAGGCTCATTTCAAATGAGTCCACTGAAAGGAAACACTTTCCTCTCTGTCATCCATATGCAAACAAATAGCCAGGGTTTAAACAGACAACGCTGACTAACACTTTCTGTAAATGAACACATGTGGTTGTGGTTTTTAAATTTTCCTTGGCGTCAAGTTACAGAACAGAAAATATTTCTAAAAAGGCGTCTTTTTGATAAAGTGAACCATGGGTAAGGAGCACCACATGCATTACAGAAAACTTTAAAATCAAAGAATGTATAAATTCTGTAGGAAAGTAAAATTCTGATTTGGACAGCGAGAAAGAAATTAAAAGGTAAAAAACAAAAAGACCTGAAAAACAATCATGAGGCCAATTTCTTTGCCAGTTATCATAATGACAAGCCTTCAGTACTTTAGTAGCTGAGCCATCCCCATCAATACAGCTCAACCCTTCTCCAAAGACTTTATTCACACCGCCTTTTCAGATACACAGCTTGACATTTTAGTTTGAGGCGGGCACTTCAGTTGTCGAGCACAATATTACTGGAGAGGAGAATGCACTGAAATAAGGATAATTCTCCACCAAGACCCACCATTGAAACACTCATTGAGAAAAAAAAAAATCAGGTATGCCAGCACTGTGGTGGCAATGCAGGACATGGAGGAAGCAGCAGGCTTTAACAGATATGCTTAGTGGGCTGCAGCTAATGAGCCCTGATGCAGAGACTTGAGGATTCGCTGCGAGCCAGTAGACTTGACCAGATGCAGTGAGAGTAAATTCTGAGTGAAACAACAGCCACATTCAAATATATGTGTGCATCAAGTTCAGCTTCTCTTCAATCTTTCCTCTCAAGTCCAGGAAAATTATACTTTGAAAGATTCATTAGTATAATTTGGAATTATAAACATGTATTGAAAGATTCTTGGTTGCACAATCATAAACACAAAGTACAAACAAACCACCAGAAATGAAATGTTTTATAAGTGCATTTTTAAAAAAAAAATGTACAATATAATGAGTAATGCAATTGAAGCACTACCGCAGATAAATATATTTTTCAATAACGAACAAAACATTCATTCTCTGCCCTCCTTTTTCTCCCCCCTCCTCCCTCGCCCGTCTACCTTGCTGCTGCCTTTACCTGAAAATAGCCCAGAGAAAGTGCTCTCGTCTCTGAAAAGTGGCGAGCAGCTTGCTCTCCTGTCAAGCTACAGTGGAAAGAAAGGTCGATGAGTGTCTCCAGCGAGAATGTCGGAGAGAAGAGAAATGTGTGCATTAGCCTCCGCGAGTACATCACATCTAAACGGAGAGACAGAAACGGTGGTCAGTCTCTTTACAAAGAAGACGTGTGTGTCTGCAAAATGAGCTGTGTTTTTTTTTCCCCTGTAGAAGACTGATGATGGCAAAAAAACCAATGGGTTTTACCATAAATAGTTTAGTACTACTCGCACTAATATGGAGCATTTGCAAAGTTCAAGCTGAGAGGTTGTTTGTTTAGCTTAGGCTCAAGACTGAAAACAGACTTCTATAGGAAGCCATTTGTTCTAACTGTATATTTATTCAGTCAGTACATCTGTGGAGAGTGTCTCTGATGACAGACCCATTTTCTTAAGCTACCATAACCTGTAAAAATTAAAAGTACTTCAAGTGATTTCTTCATTGGGAGGCTTACCCACAGAATTTCATCTATATGTTTATCTTCACGCTTACATAATTGCTGCCTAGCCATGCTCTTGCCGTGCTGCAATATTTTGCAACAAGGCCATTTCCATCAGGTTTAAGCATTGCAATAATGAGGTGTATACTCACTGGCCACTCAGTTAGGTATACCTGTTCAACGGCTTGTTTAAGAGGGGTTTAAAAGATGAGAAGAAGCTTGCCAATCTGATCTGTTTTCCAAAGAGTGGGTGCCCTGACGGAAAAAGCCCAATCACTCCTGGTCCTCATCTGAGATTGTGGGTTTGCCAGCGGAGCCTTGGATGAGGACCTCTTTAGAAGATTTTTAGATAATCTTAGAATCAATTTTAAAAATAATAATCAAGGGTAACCAATGATGTGTTCCCTTTCTGCATACTATATAGCTATAGTACAAGCTATAGCTTGTGTAAATGAATCACAAGAATCCAACTTAGAGGGCATAAAAACATGTGTCATTGTATCTAGCTTTTCTCTATTTATTTGGATAAAAATTATCTTGCTAATCTTACTGCTGGCTGGGTAGAGGCCTCAGCAAGGGCATGCTGACTTGTGTGAGTCATGCACTACAAAGTGAGACACCTATCCATCATAAGGTTTTTGGCAATTTGTGCTACAGTAGCTCTTCCGTGAGACTGGATGATATGGGCCAGCTTTTGCTCCCGATTCACCTCAGTGAGACTTGGACACACATTGCCCTGTCTCTGGCTCCATAGAAAACTTCCAGTAGGTATTAACCCTGCAAGACTCGCTGTTTTCAAGATGTACTCCAATCCAGCCAGCTACCAAGCTGAAGATGAGCTGTGTCAAAGTCATTCAGATCTTTGCGCCTACACTTTTCTTGCTTGCAACACATCAACTTCATTAACTTACTTTTTACTAGATGTCTAATAAAGCTCACCAACTGACAAGTACAATCATAGGTAGAAAATCAATATTATTCTCTTCATCTGTCAGCAGCTTTAATGTTTTAGCAGGTAAGTATAGCAATATTTATGTATACTCATGCAATACTGGTGTAGCACCTTCAGTACTAAATCTCCCACACTAATTATTTCCCCAAACTATTGGCATAAACATGGAAGACATGTGGAGAAAAGCTCATGTTGCATATAACCACATCTTACTGCCTGAAACAGGAGGCAAATGCTGCACTGCAGCCTCAAGAATGTTTTCAGAAATCTGAGTTGCCTGTCATTGGGTTGGGCTGTATGACTCTCCTCTCCCCCTTCACTACAATATAGAGTGCAGCAGAAGTAGAGAGGAGAATTGAAAGGTGGGTTAAGAATTAAAGTGCAGGGCAGGAGGCAGGTAAAGGAGAAAAGCTAGTAGCAGAGAGAGCTTGAGATAGCCTTTTTGTGCACGGTGTTCAATTATATTCAAGTCATTTGGGAGTTATATGCAGTCATGCGTATTGCCGATGTCAATATGCAAAGAAAAAAAAATAGTTAACAAGATTTTTGTTCATGCATAATGCTTCTTGCACCGGAGTCAATAGTGTATGCCAATTACTTGAGGGTGAAGTCATCGATGCTGCTTTGTCAATTTGTCATCTAATTATGCCTCCACAGCAAATTTTAAACAGAGGAGCTGTAATTAAGTATGTTGATTTGTTAGAATTTACAACTACTTGGGTTTCAATTACCTTTTGGTTAACTTACATTCAAGTACAATGATTAGAAACTTTTCTTAATGCAAGCTATTATCTGTTAAAACATGTGCCAGGCCAGCTAGTAAATATGGTTGACAATATAAATTAGCTCTAACAAATGAGCAAATAATACTGTAATAGAAGTATATGGTTGGTAATGGGGAAAAGAAATACCTTCACATCTTCATTCACAGTAAGTTTCCTTTGGTGTAGTCAGATAAAATCGGCATTTATATTTATAGTGTCACCATATTAGCACTTTTCTTTCTACAGTATAAACTGTTATAAAATACAGTGCCTTCTGTTAATTCTGTTGAGGTTGGTGAGCAGGCAGTTAAAAAAGGCTGAAGGACTGCTTGAACAGAGTCTTAAAAAAATGTACATTATTAAACTGAACTTTTAAATCTGCTCTACTATTCTTTGTGATCACGCAGACTACTTACAGTATTGGAAAGTTGCTAACCAGTTTTCAAATGTGCTGTCTAAATGAAACAAGATAAACACACAAAAGCAACAAGCACCTGCAACTAAAAAGCATATAGGTCATCTGTTCCTGCCGCCTGAAACCAGACTTTCTAAATGTTTTTCTATTTTAAATCCACATTACAAGGCAGTAGAAATGGCAGTGGCAAAAAAAAATATCCAAGTTTCAACCAGGAGAATTCAGTCTCTTCTGGGATCACTCTCATGCTGACTGCAAAGGATTAAACATTTCTGTTGAAGAAAAATTTTAATCTTTTAAGTGAGCTAAGAAACGGCTGCAGGACTCTGTAGGGATCAGCTTTCAAAAGAAGACCAATTCATAAGGGCCTGAATCATTTATGCATTTTTAAAGGTGGCATGGCAGCGAACCCTAAAATAAATTTTGGTAACTTAATCACAAAGTCGTACTGGGGGAATGAGGGTTCCCTGAAATCTGATCTTCTCCAGGATGGCTGGCAGCCGCAGACCAAATATAGGCCCAGTGCTTCGGTCGTAATTGGGAGCTTTATTGATTTCCGGGCCTGTCGTCACGCCTGAGGTGACCTTTTGTTTGAGAATAATTGCTCTATTAGAGGGTTTATTCAGGCACCTGCTGGGTATCTCAGACACTATTATTGTCCAATAAGAATCCCCAGGCAGTAAAATAGTGACCCTGTCCTGATATGTTGGGTGGACGGAGAGATTCTGACTTTCTGCACTGCTGGGGCTTATCATCAGATGGGAATTACAGGGCTGGCTCGGTTCCTTTTCTGGGTTAACATGAGCTGCAATATGGCTGGGAATCACGATAAGGTTATACTATATATTGCTTCAACTGCAAAGCTTCAGTCCTTCCTTTTTGAGAAACGGCCATACTTATTCATTGCACTGCCTGGCAGAGAGTACCTCGGACATGAAAAATAACTGATTTGTTGAAAAACATCGATGCACCAGCAGGTTAGAAAGTATTGGCTGCAGTGCCATAAACACGGCATATTTTCTACATCAACTATAGACCATTTCTTTACAACTTTGAATTTAAAGGCAGCAAGCACTTCCATTGCTTCTCTAGCAACTTCTAAAGTTCAGCGACATTAAAATGTAGCTCAGGTCGTCTGAGGATTCATGCCAAGTTCGATATTCACAGAGTCAACCAAGAGTTTGAAAGCTTTATCAGGGAGATTTTTTCAAGCTGTGGTTGAGCTTCATGGTGGTGTTGCCAAAGCAGACTGGCCCCTTGACCTCAAAGTGGTCTAAAAGAACTCTGAGGCAACAGAAAGTCAATAATTAAAAAATAAAGCCAAAGAATCATGTTTTTCTTAACATAGAAATTCTTTATTTATACTATGTGGCATGGGTCAAAGGGGCAAAACAAAACAAAAAAGTTTTAAAAATGAAAGAATAAGATGTGTGACATGGTGACTGCACAAGTCTGCTTTTAAATAAAACATCAATTGGCAGACCCAAAAAGTTTGTCTGCATCACTACTTCAAAAATATTTAATACCAATTCAATCAGAATTTAAAACCTAGATGTGAAAAGGGAAGAAAGCTTACACCAGCAGATGTGAGCTGGAATGGCATTTGAGTGGAACCTCTGAGCAAACATCAATAAGGCTTTCAAAATGCCAAATATCCTTTTAAAATTACGTCACTTTCCATGTGTAGGTGTGGTGAAAAGTCAGCTACATGTCTTTCATCCTATTGATCTCTGTTTCCTAAAGAGACTGAATTTTTGGTATTTGATAATCGTGTTTAAATCAAACTTGGGACCTGGCTGTCACAGACAGCTTTGTACCTGTGCCAGCAGGGCTGAGGGAAACAGACTGATGAACAGAAAGGTAAGAGTTTATCACCGTGGACCAAATATCAAGTTTTTCCACAGTCGGTGTTGGGAAACTCTCATGCTCCACGTAGCCTCCGGCACGCTAACCGAATGATATCATTAAATCTTGGCATAAACAGTTATGACTCATGCTCTGCTGTTTGTTGTGATGCCATCATTCTGGCTTGCTCTTCTTTAGGGCACAGCTAGAGAGGCATTTTTCATATGAAGGACCACAACTGCCATGACTGTGTCCTGTGTCCACAGGATAAAGTACTGCTGTGGTCAAACGTTTATATATACACACACTCATCATGGGCATGGATGTCCTGGTAATTTGGGCTTTTAATTATTTCTTTAATTTATTCATTTTCCAGTGATGAATGATTGTAAACCACATATTAATTTTGAATTTATTTTGTATATTCTCTAATCCACACAGGGTCAAAAGTATACATACACCCCCACTGATTTGTTTAAACATCCATGCGCAAGTTGCATCTTGACCAGGTGCTTTTGGTAGCCATCAACAAGCTTCTGGGATAATTCTGGGTAGACATTTGATCTCTCTTCTTGGAACAGTTGGTAAAAATCATTTTTAAGCACAGTAATTTCTAACCACAATATTTCAATAGGTGTGAGGTCAGGGGTTTGGGAAGGCTGTTCCAGAAGCTTAATGTTAACCTGCTTTATCCATGCCAAAACCAGTGCCCATGTGTTTGGGGTCATTGCCCTATTAGAATACCCAATTTTATCCAAGTTTCAACCTTCTAGCTGTTGATCTGAGGTTAAGTTGAAGAATTTGGAGGTAGCTGTGTTTCTTTGTTATTCCATTCACTTCAGTTGTACCACTGGCAGCCAAACAGCCCCTTGGGTATGATGCTACCACCAACTTGGCAGTTGGTGCATTGTTACTTATACAAACATACCTCTTGTCAATATGGCCAAATAACTCAATCTTTGTCTGATCTGATAGTAAAAGTTTTCTCTGCAAAACATTTGGCTTGTCCATGTGGGTCACTGTAGATTGACACATTTGAACAACTTGCACTCAGACTTTTTGAACTGCCATTGATAAATGACCCCAGGAGACTTTCCCAACATAAATCTAAAATTCTCCTTCTTAGATCCTCACTGACTTCGTTGGACTTTCCCATTGTCCTGCATGTTGTTCAATCCAGTGAGTGCTGCCATAGAATCCTTTTGAGGATGACAAAGAGGAACTACCAATTGTATTCAGTCATGATTGCTAATGAGAAGTTAATAGTCCATGGCTTTTTTTCCCCAAGTTAAAAGACACTGTAGAGCATCACTTATTAAAAGATTTGAGTGCATGTATATATGTGAGCGTGGATGTAAACCTTTGACCCTATGTGGATTAGAAAAAACCCAAAATAAATTCAAACTTGTGCACCCAATTCTTGTTTTATAAAGTCATTAAAGATGTATCCTGTACAATCATTCCATCGTGGAAACAAACATTTCAAAGAAAACACTAAAAGCCCAAAATTACACTGACATTCATGCTCATGATTAGTGGATCTAAGCGTTCAGAATAGAAAAGCATTTTTCTATTCTAAGCCCATTTAGGAAGGTACAGAAGAAAAATTGAGAGCCAACATATACTGTAGTTGACCACATCAGATCATCCTCCTGCTCACTCTGTAAAATCTGTATCTTGCTCTGCAGAGAGCTGAAGCCATGAGCATGACGCCACACTAAAGTACAGTATCTTACCTTTTAAATGATACAGTACTATCTGTCTGTCTTTGTGATGTCATTTCAGTCACACTATAGTAAAAAGAGGATTGTTATTTCCACCAGCAGTTATTTATATTTAGCAGTATAGATCTGTTGTAGGGCGTCCCTATTCCAGAGGAAGAGAAAGAGACTGGGAATCCAATACTGAGACCTAAATATGTCAAAGAGCAGGCATGAATGACAGCAGATATCACACTGATTAAGTCAGGTTGCAATGTGTCTTTCAGATTTCCATCAACTGTAGATCAGCTAAAGTAGCTTAAATAGTGATCCTTATGGGAGATATGTAACTTGCCACCATTTGATGTGAGCCGGTAGTAAGCTTAGCTTGCCAGAACTAACGCGAATCTTTTTAAAGAAACTTCAAGAAACTGGCAGAAAATAAATGAGAAGATCAACAATTAGCTTCTTTCAACGAATCTTATTTGTATAATTTTATCTTGGCAAGGTTGGGAAAAGGCCAATGGAAATCTATTGACTCATGTGAAAAATCAGAGCATGCCTGAAAAAGTTAAGAATGAAAAACTAGAGTACCGGATTTTTGTATAACCCTGGGGTGGGCCTGAGGTCTCAGTGCTCTTCTCTCTCCTGGGATATTCCTCACAAACACACAGTCCTCCTCCCCGCAGAGTGGAGTGCATCTTAAAAAACTCCCTGATTCAAGGTGGACTACACACCAAATAGCGCACAAACACGCCTGTCTGTCTGGCTCTGGCAGAAGGAGGCGACACAGACACCATGTTCTGCTGCGAGAGTCACAGCTGGATCACTGAACCAAACATCACGATGCAGCAGAACATTCCTGTGCGCCAGAGAGAACCTGGGGTGAAACCACAAGCTGTGAACCGTGAGCAACAAGGTGGTCTGAAGGCTTCAAAACAAGCCGTGAGCTCCTTTGCCTAGTGAACAGCAAAAGAAACCAAAAATGACTCTTTAATTCAAAAATATATGACTTCATATGTTTTTATTATTATAATCCATCCACTCATCAATTTTCTTAACTACTTGCCAAACTTAGGGCAGTGTGTGTGTGTGTGTGTGTGTGTGTGTAATTATCTTTTCAGTCAAATGCCGAGAGAATTTTCTCCAGAATTTCCAGAAGATCTATCATCTATTAAAAATGCATTCTTTATTTTTTTCTTTCCTTCCACTGCTGTCAGTATTATAAATTGGGCACACTGAGATCAACAGATTGTGGTGCTAAATTTCCTTTTGGGTGCCACTAAATTAAAGGCAAAAGAAGTATGCAGAATGTGACTGCATAATTAAGAGAGTTCTAGACAAGTTATGTAGTAAATGTGACAGAAACATGGAATTTGTGTATTTTTCATGTATTAATCTAGGGAAGTAAAGTTTTGTCTCTATTTGAATTCAGTTTAATTCAATTTTATTTACATAGCGCCAAATCACAACAGCTGACATGGTCCCAGGGTTCTGTAGTTTTGTGGTTTTGTTTATTATTAGAATTTTTGAGGATTATTTAGAGCTGTTTTGTTAATTATTGCGATGTTTTTAACTGGAGTTCCCAGTTCTCACTAGTGTTTCCTTTTGTGTAAACTTGCATTGTGTTGTGTGTTCCTACTCCATATTTGTTACTTCCTGGTTTATTTTGACAGTGGTTGTTTTCTAAGTCTCGTGTCTATGTTTACTTCCCATCTGGCTCATTAGGTTAATTGTCTTGAGCCATGTTTTCACCTGTTCCCCATTTCCCTCGTTATCTGGTGTGTTTATATTCCCCTCTGTTCATTGTCACATCATCCGTCTAGGCTGTGTGGTCCTTTGTTCTGCGTGTCCCCTAAGTTTCCTAGTTTTGGATCCCTTACTCCAGCTGTGCTTTTGATTTGTATTGTTTTGATTTGTATTGTTTGAAAGTACTCGTCATTAAAGCTGCTTTTTGAGTTTACCTACTGTTTTCCGAGTCCTGCGTCCATATCCTATCTGCCATGTGGCAGAACCTCGACAGCTGCTTCAAGGCATTTTATATCGCAGGATGAAAACCCACTAATAGTTGAGAAAAAACCCAACCCGAGAACCAGACGACCCCCTATGGGTAAGCACATGGCAACAGTGGGAAGGAAAAACTCCTTTTTAACAGGTAGAAATTTGTCAGGGAGAGGCAGCCACCTGCCGCGACTGGGTGAGGGGGAGGGGGAGGGGGACAGGACAGAAACACACTGTGGAAGAAGCGTTTTTATGCACTTTGCTGTATTTTGTTTATGAATAAACCAAATTTGCTATCTCACTGTATTGTAAAAAAACAAAAAACAAAAAAACTGCTAATAATTAATAAAACAAAATGCAGTTTCTCTGATTATGCAAAAGTGAAGATGCACTATAGTGGGGAAAGCAGGCCAGTGAAAGCAGAAATGACACCATTTTAATGGTTGCAGTTTCAGGGATACATCATCAGGTTGAAAAACTGCCATGAGATTGTCATACATACACATTTCCATGTCAGTCAGTGAGGGGAAGACACCGTCGTAGCTCATGGACCTCTACGGTCGAGCAATAACTGTCGTCATTGTCATATTTCACATGTAATGCCTGCGTCTTATACTATATGGACACGTGCAGTCATTCTACCACAACACATTTCCCAGCCTCCACTTGCTAAACATGAAACTGTGATATTTCCTGTCTGCTCCCCTCCTCCGCTCATCTGTTATTTTTTTAATAATGGAGAAGTAGAAGCAATATATCCTCGAGCTGAGGGAGCGATACAGGGTTAAGCATATTCTGCAGCTAATTGTGCTTTCTGGTTTTTAATAAAGAAAAACCACATGCCTGCAGGCTTGTGTGTACGTGCATGTTTGTGTGTACATGCGTGTGCGTGTGTGTGTATTCAAGCGCCAGGGATGTGGAAACAGTTAAAAAGTGATATATTGTTTGGCTATGTGTGTGTGAGAGTATTATGCACAGCAGGAGCAATGACTATCATTTTCTAGCAATTGGGGAACAGTTGTCTGTTGCCTATTTTCAGCTTAGTTACTATTAAATAGGGCTGTTAAGGTATTGAGCCAGAACTGCTAGACGTAAAAATCTTTTATTCGCATTCAAGTAACTCGGAAACATGAGGCGACTCTAAAAGTTGCTGCCGGTAATGATTCCGGCAACGATTAGGCAGGGAGTGGGTGGAAGAAGCAGTCCTCACATACTGCAGGTAGAGGATTAGATGATGATGAGCAGTTGTGCCAACCAGGAATCCAGCAGGAAGTGGTGAGTAGCAACACCAGGAGGGAGGGGGAGGGAAAAAAAAAAGCAAGATGGCTCCGGGTGCATGAGGGGGTCATGACCATGCATTCATTACCAATTAGAGGGTTTAAAACCAGTCAGGTAGTGATTTAGTCAATAAATCCCACCCCAAACACTTTTTGGTCTTCTTTCAATCCCTAGTGGATTAAACGTATATTGCAGTGATAAACAAAAAAAAAGGATTAAAAAAAAGAGAAACTCCTCACATTTAAGAAGCAGCACAATTAGATTCACTCGGTGATTAACCCAAGTGGTAAATTGATCAATTATATTAGACAATTAAAATTATAATCATTCCAGCATAACAAATATTGGCACACTGATTAAAGTTAAATGAGCGAGTTTAGTCCTTGTCTCTGCAGAATGTTTACTCTCAGACCTGATTGGCTGTCTTGGTAAGAGATATTGGCCTTAACACTGCTAATATTAGTGACTTAATGTTTGCTAAAAAAAAGAAGAAAAAAAAACACCTCATAGGTAAAGCAGCGCGACAACTGCCAGTATTGCAGCTGAGCATGTGGAAAAACAGGGAAAGACAGAAAGGCAAACAGAGAGTTAAACATAAATTCTGGATTAGCCTTCAGCCTGAATTGGTTATAATTGAACATTTGGAGCATGCTGGGAGTAAAAGTTCAAGGTCAGTTCTGTAGTCTGGTTGTAATATATTTAATAGTTCCACCAAGGCGAATATTTTTTTGATAGTGTTTGCATGCACTGTAAACACGATAGCTCAAAACACAATAGCTGATAAAACTTTGTAGGGGTGTGGAGTGAGGTCATAGTTACAGTTCATTAAAATTTGGCTTATATCCACCAAGGTCTGCAAGGTCAACTTAATGTTTTATTGGTCAAAACTTGACAAGAAAGTCTTACAACTTAGAAACTATGATTTTACTGGATAAAGATTGAAAATATCATGTTACATTTGACCTCTGACCTCTTCTTCGGGGTCAAATACGAGCAAACTTGCATATTCATTTCATCTTCAAAAGTGTGCTTAAAATTCTTACTACCTTTGTTTGTACTGCCAACATTTGGGAAATGATCCTGGTATATGGGGATTCTAAATATTTAATTATAGTTTACATCCAGGTATCATGTCACATTTAACCTCTGACTTCAGCTTTATATTTCACACGTGCCTTTTGAGTTGACAAGTTGACCCCAAAATGTGTTACATCAATACGAAAGTATGGTCAAAAGAAAGACAATGAGCTGCCTATTTAGTTAGAAATATACTGTAGTAAAATATTATATAATAAGCTCAAGTTATTCATGTAAAGTTTTATAAATTAGTACCTATTATCCATTACATTCTCCTACATAGTTTTTGTGTAATCAAGGTAAACATCAGTCATGCTACCCTTATCTGATTTCTACTGCACTACAAACTTCTTAAAGTATCTTTAAAAAGAACAAAGAAAACAAAATTAATATATACAAAACACAGTATTACCAGAGATGGGCAGTGACAAATTAAAAGTGACGCGTTACTGTAATCCGATTACTTTTTTCAAGTAACGAGTAAAGTAAGAGATTACTATTGCAAAAAAGTAATTAGATTACTGTTACTTTCCCGTAAGCATTTTTTCAGAAATCTCTCAGTCAGAACATGGTATATCATGTTTAGGTGGAAACTAGCGAGCTAACTTCCTGCTAACTTCGCGAGGCTCCTGACTACGGTAGCCGTAATGCTCTGACAATCCATCAAGCGGTGTGGCTTCGTAGCTTACTAAAGTCGTACTAAAACATTTTTTGACAGATTTTTGAGCGCCATTTACCACATAAAATCGGTTCGAGGTCAGTAAGCACAACCAGAATTCATACATAAGGCGCACCGGATTATAAGGTGCACTTTCGATTTTTGAGAAAATAAAGGATTTTAATTGCGCCTTATAGTCTGAAAAATACGGTAGTAATAAGAAAATACTGCTTAGAAAGTGAGCTGCCTTAGCGGTGGTTTGCGCTCTTGGAGTGCCTGTTGTTTAATACAGCTCAATTAAGAATGATTTTCTTATATATATATATATATATATATATATATATATATATATATATATATATATATATATATATATGTATATATATGTATATATGTATATATGTATATGTATATATGTATGTGTATATATATACATACATAGAAATAAAAAGAACATTTAGATAATATTTATCTACCAGCGCTGTATTGGGAACTGTCTGTCTTTATGTGAGCAGGGAAAGGGTTAAAAAGTTAAAAATTGTCTTTTGATAAATTACTACACAATATAATCCAGAACAGCACTTAGGCAGATTAGAAAGCTTCCCAAATCTCACAAAACTTAACAATAAAGTGAATATGTAAGTTAGTTTTCCCTCTGTTATTATTCACTAGTTGCTGCTTTAGGACACAAAGACTTAAGACTTCATTTGCAGAAATGAAAATTTGTGAGTGTTGAAGCTTATCTTTTTGTGGATTGTAGCTGCCTGTTTTTATCTGAAGGGAATCATAGGGAACAATAAGGAAGAAACACAAGTGTGGGAAAGGAAAAGCCATGAAACTGAATGGTGGGTGGATGTTGGATGGCTAAGGAGCCCATAGAGACATTATGTTCTTTATGAAGCCATAAAACAAAAGGCTGCTGCCTTTCCCTTCATCCCGTCACCACAATGACCTTCATTTGATGACCAGCCCACTTCATGGGCTCTTTAAAACCCCCGGTAATGGATGTTTATACATACTGGACATATACCACCACATATAACCATATCATCATCCTTGCAACAGCACATTGCACTGGGCAATAATCTGCCTCAGGCCCTGGAGATTATGATTGACAGATCTGAATAAATCTTCTCATTTGGATATGCTGTGACAGAAATTAATTACCAGGCAATTGTGTCTAACATATTAATTTAGAGAAGATTATACAATGCATTAGCGCGGCGCTTATTAAACATGGTTATGTACGCCTGGGTTTGTGTATTGAAATCACACAGGCGGAAAATTCAGTCCAATTTGCCATGCTTGGCTCCCGTTAACACACTGCTGTGTCTGAAACCCTCCTTCCTTTTTCACATCCTCTCTTCTTTCTCTCCTACCCGCCCCCCCCCCCCCCCCCCCCCCTTGCCCCCCCCCCCCCCCCCCCCCCGTCTTTCT
>VUQG01022908.1:7902-22773 GCA_015106755.1 Etia nguti | reverse complement strand
CTAACTAGTGTCAGATGGGCAGAAATAAATTTTGGCCAGGCTTGTGAAAAGAATAGAAAGAGCAACTTATTGTTTCTCACCTCAAAGAGAGCCCACATTTTTCTCCCTGGAGCTGTAAGCATTAAAGAGGGGAGACATCATCCAAACTATCCGTCTCCATTGTAGAATTAGTGTGTGTGCATGGAGGTAACTGAAGCAAAGTTCCTGTTTTCCATATGATGATAATTGCTATACGGTGATGTCTGCATATTAAAATGCAGAACCGGTTGACAACAGAACTGTAAACATCCTGGTTTCCGTTTATAGTCCACTATCATATATTGACCAGTTATATTTGATTAGGCTTTGGCTGCACAGAGGTAAACAGTCATTTTATAGGACAAAAGTGAGAATGCATTGATGAGTCAGTCTGATGATGACCGAGTCTTTCATTACTGTGGAAGTCTTCACTCAGATATTGAATTTGGTATTTCAAGTTAAAATTATAAAATGACCTTTACCAAGTAATTGATGACCTGAAGGTACATGTTTGTCCTGGTGTCCATGGAAACATACACATGACATGGCAAGACATAAAAATGAACAAAAAAGGTAGTTTGAAATCAATTTTTCTCATTATAATACTTGCCTTCGATGTGCATACATGTCTATGTGTACTGTGGATCTCACTGATGTGTGTTAATGGATTGCAACACATTCAAGGAGAAGAGATTTAGAGTTTAGTGTGGCCAAAACATCCAAACAAATCCCGGCAGTGTCTCAAAGCTTACATGTATATTTTCATGACACACTGCTGCTACCACTACACATCATGAATTTCTTCAGCAGCATTTATAACAGCGCCCATCTTTCTGTGGTGTGAAGAACTTTGTTCCTCAAAATAAAACTGTGCTGTATGATGCTGCTGTTCGAACAACATAAACTATGAAACGTCTGTTCTGCTGGTTTCTCTTCAACTTCAGGACGACTGACAAACAAATGAAGGTACAATTGGGTGCACTGCTCACACTGAGAGATGGTTGCTGCATCGCTGAATAGATCAACTCTTTGGAGGCTGTTGCCATGGTGGTGTACTCTGCTGGGATGCGTGTGGGGCTGTGTAGTTGTGTTTGTGTGCAGCTCTTGTAGAAGTAAATAGTTGCTGCCTGCATTTATATGTCCTCCGTATTTGGGGGGATTTTCGTGCGTTATCTTTTTTTCTGTGTGTGTGTGTGTGTGTGTCCCTTGTGTGTTGTCAGTATAGCGTGGCGTGTTGTTCTAACAGGCTTGTCCTCCATTAGTGGTTCAGCACTGGCTTAAAACTGTGAGGGAGAAGAGAGGAGGGAAGATGGACACACACACACACACACACACACACACACACACACACACACACACATCTGCAGCAATGAATTGAATGGCAGTTTTTAAATGTAATTGCAGCATGAGCAATCAAGATACACTGCATGGACAAAGTACTGGGCCACCTACACATTACACCTCCAGGAGCTGCTCGGCCATGGAAAGCCATGGCGTGAAGCTCCTGGGGCACAGTGTTTGTGCTGATGTTAATGCCAGAGGTCTTAGTCAACAGAGCGTTGGCGACTTTTACGCACTAATGCCTCAACAGCTCTGTAACTTTGTGGCTGAGTTATAGTTGCTATATGTTACCACTTTGCAATACTACCACTTACAGTCGATCGTGGAAAATCTAGAAAGGAATACATTTCTGGCTTGTCCTGACACTGGCATATTACAGTAGAATCTTCAAATGGGCTCTTTAGAAAAATCCATTGTTTCATAAATGTTTGTTAAAGCTGACTTCATGGCTGGCTACTTTATTTTATACACCTGTGGGAACAGGGCTAAAAACACGTGAACTGAAACATTAGGAGCTCTAGCCTGATACTTTCATCCATAAAATAAGCCTTTATTATTCTGCTAAGATGGTCATGTGCTTATTGCTTTGTTTTAAAGATGAAAGAAGGTATAACAATTATCCATCCATTTTCTTTCACATATCCAATATGGGTGGTGGGTGGGGCCAATCCACCTCTGAAGTCTGACGTTTTTAGCCATTTCCAGGTCCAAACTCTTTTTGGTTCCCACACTCAAGCAAACACTGTGGTATCACAGTTCAAAATAGCCCAGATTCCTTCATCTCTAATCAATTGTTCAGTGTGACTGCACTCCTAGGTGTTGCAATAAAGTTTTACACCCAGGCATCCATAAAAAAGAGGATTTATGAAGTTTAATGGTGTTTGTAGTTAGCAAGAAGTTATCCCGCTAGTTTCCATCTAAAGGTGACATACCATGTTCTGATTAAGAGATTTCTAAAACAAAAAAAAACCCAACAAAAAAACCCCTCAAACATTCAGTTCTGCTATCACTTCAGACATAAATGAAGATAGAAAAACAACATTTGTAGGGGTATTGAATTTGGGCTGGCTGGTGGCTAGCTACAGAGCTATGATTAGAATAATATAAACACATTAGCAGAGCAACGGTAGAGGATGAATGTTAAAGTCAGTGTGAGGCTCCCTGATGGGCAGAGACAAAAGTATTTGTAGGGCAGGGTAAAGATGCTTCAACAAATACTGTAAATTATACACCTCTAAGTGTATTGCAGTTTTTGAGTAAGTCAAAATTATATGAGCGATTTTTCAAATACTTGCACAGTGAAATTCACAAGAAAAAAAATATACAAAAAACATGAAATGACTCCACATTGCATCCCATCTTGGATAAACTGATTTGATTATGATTAATGCTACTGTCTGATGAGATTTTCAAAGTTACACCATGTTCAGCTGGTGCAATGTGAAATTCATGTTCAATCTTTTTTTTTCCCTAAATCAAACTATCAACCTTAAACCGATTTCCACAAAAAAGGAACATTTTTTATTGATTGAGTTAATGCCAGAGGGCAAAAAAAAGAATTTTACACATTGCCTTATTTTGTCAGTTGCAGCCATATAAATGTGTGATGGATTAATATAGTCTAATGTGGCGCCCGAGGCCAGTTACTGTACTCCATAAATCCCATATTTACTGACAGTGAGGTAGCTGTCAGTCAGACACACAAGGACAGTTCATTGCACCAGAAACATACTGACATCCCCGTCTGTGTGTGTGTGTGCGCGCGCATGTGTGTGTGTGAAGCTAGGGTGTGACTCTGAGTCTCAGTTTGACAGAGAGAGATGGAGGTGTAATCACTCTCTAGATGTTTCATGGGGAGAAAAGTGAGACCAAGGAAGAAATGGCAGCAAAGATATATTTAGAATCAAGCTTTTCAGGTTTTTTTTTAAACAAAACAAACAAAAATAAACCCAGATTTGGGTTTAAAGGTGTTCTTAAATGTTGAAATTCAGCAAAGAGTTTCACTTAAAAAAACGGCGTGTTGGAACAACCTTCAGCTTCTCTTGGCTGAAGGTTGTTCACGGTCGTTCTTGGCTACCAAAAGTAAACAAGCTTTTGGTAGCCATGATCCAGTAGTTGACAGCGCTTGTGACACTTTTTTCACACACAGTAGTTTGATATTGGAATACATTTTTCACTTTCAATAATGTTTCTTGGCACAGCTATAGAGAAACAGCTTCTTACATTATAAGCAGTATTTACACATCAAGAACACATGCTGCAACTGCATCAACCCTGTGGAACTATGCTTCTTCGAACTTGATGAATCCAAATTATATTTAGTTCGCTATCAGATCTCCTGGAAGACAAGTAATGAATACATTTGCGACATAATATCTTCAGGTATTGCCGTTATTTGTTATTGTTGTACACTTAAGATGACTGGTGCAGGGCTGTGGCTTTCATCAAATCCAGGGAGGTAAATATGTTGCTGCTGTGGTGCCTACCAACAACATCTACACATCTGAATGCCAGCCTTCCTAAAGAAGTGTACAATATTCTACTTTTAATTAAAATTCAATTTTACACACTGCTATAACAGTTTCTAGGTGTTGTTCTCAGGTTGTTCAATAGCATTTCTTTTTTATTTATCAGGCTGTTCTAAAAGCTTCCTGAAATGCCTCCAGTTGATCCAAAACACTGAAGTGAGAGCACTAACAGAGCCTAGAACAAGAGATCATATTTCCCCCATGATAGCATTTTCTTCCCTCACTGGCTTCCTGTTAAATTCACAATTGAATTAAAAATGCTTCTTCTCTCTTACAAAGTATCATATTATCCCCATGGGATATGGATATAGGGATACTTGTAGTTCCTAGAGTTTTCAAAAGTAGAGTGGGAGGATCCGCTGGAATCAGCTCCCAATTTAGGTCCAGGAGATTTTAAGATGAGGCTTAAACTTTCCTCTCCACCAAGTCAGGTTTTGCTGGTGAATCAAATCCTTATTTCACTCATTGAAATATATAAATCAATTTAGAACTGACGTAATGTGTTTGTTCTGGATTTTTAGTTGATATTCTGTTTCTCTCCATTAAAATGAAACTACCATGAAAATTAGAGACACTTTATTGTCACAGTGCATGACTGGATCATTGAGAGACATAACCATTACTTCAGTATAAGCAATAATCATCATAGTTGCAATGTAAGGATTCACATATGTCACCAAATTCCTGAAACTATCAGAATGGGTGTGAGAGAGTGCAAAAACCTGAGGGACAAATGTTTGAGAAAAAAACCCCTTAAACAACCACACTTTTTTCCTTGTGGGTCAGGAGGAGGGAAAAAAGTTTATTTATTTGGATCATGGATGGCATCACATGTAAAACACCAGGAACCAAAAGTTCATTAACCCCACCAAAAAGCATGAATGCGGGAAACTTCATCAACCACTTTACGTAAGTTACTCTCTACAAAGCTCTACAAAGATTGACCACAGAAGTCTAAGTCAGCCATTACTGTGGGCTTAACTCAGTCAACCTATATATAAAAGAGGAAAATTAGGAGGAGAGAAATAAATTAGAAAAGAAGAAAGGAATAAAAGGATGTGTGTAGAAGAAGACGTAAAGAGAGGAGGAGGAGAAAAATATTTGACCCCTTTCTCCTCAAACTCTCTTTCTGAACACACACACACACACACACTTCCCAAAGGTTAATGTGATGCTAATGTGGCCTATATTGAGAGGGTGATCATTAATTTCAGACCTTTGCTGCAATCCTCACCTGTGTGCAAAATTATTTGCAGAGGTAGAAGTACCATCTTCACTTCGCTTAAGGCTTAAAATAGCGATGCCCAGATGTGCATTGCAAGGAATACTTTTAGCATTCAAGTGCTATTTGTGTGTTTCAGGATGTTATTTTACCTCATTTTGAAATCTCCCACTTTTAATCAACAAATCTCTTTATAAGAGTTAAACAATGATCTGGTTATCAAGTGTTTCCTGCATAGCCAAAGTCTGACACAGAGTTCAGCCTGTGACTGAACCACAGAGAAGTAAAGAGGCTTTAAGGTAATTATTGTATATTAATTATTTATTCTAAGGTCTGTATTTAATGAAAGTGTACCCATTTAGTATATTGTGTCACCCAGTGCAGGATGATTTTCTCCTACCAGAGACAATAAAGTAATCTTCTCTTAACTCATATAGCTAATTCTCACTATTGCCAGAGAGCTCAACTACTGCCCAAACATATTACAAGCTAATGAATAAGTCCCACAGCAGTGGATAAGAACACTTTCATCACTTTTGACACAGCCCTAATGTCTAATATGGCCTTTTTTAATAAACTGTTATTGCAATAGTAAAATCTATAGGGTTTTTAGCAGCAGATTAGCATCCACATAATAATGTAACATATCCACCAGTGCATTATATTTGAATGAAAGGAGCTCCTGTTAAAAGCAAGAAAACGCAGAAAAATAATACCGGCTTTATCCTTTATGATTACAGCCTGTTTTATAAGCAAGCAGGGAGAAATATCAGCCTGCTACCGACACGTGTTGAAATTTGACTGTGGTAGGTACAGTGGGGAAATGTTTCTTCATTAAATAAATCAAGTGCTTGCAAAAAGTTAACATTTGCATTGCACCGATAAAAAGAAAAAAAATCTAAATTTTGTCAGCTATAACATTTCTCTGTCTGTGCTGTCAGACTAATTAAACTGAAAGAAACAGTGCAGTCGGTTAAAAACGACCAACTATAAGGAATACTCTAGTGTATGAGCTTGATTTATTACAGTACAAACCATGGAAGAGAGATTGTATATTGTAAGTTCTCACAAATATTTTGATGTATAAGGAATGTGTGTGTGCGTGTTTGTGTGTGTGTCACATGCAACATAATTACCATTTGGCTGGGAATAGCTAGAATGGAGTTCATATGTCACAGCAGGTGTTGGTTTAATTGAATCAATCAGCTCCCGCTGTGGCCAATCACCAACTTAACAAAATGCCACAGAACTCCCCCATTTCCCAGCACCAACATGCTGCACTGTGAAGGCTGCAGGGTCACATTATCATTTTCTTCTCATACTGAGTCCAAAAAATAAGTGGAAAAAAAGAAAAATCTGTCTGCAGACTTACTTTTTCTTTGAAAATGGGAAGTCTTGTTTTTCCATCCACTATTTTTGTTTTGTTTTGCAGTTTTTCTGATTCTTGTACAGTCTCACCTTGGGGTGTATTTGCTGGGATGTCCACTCGTGGGAAGATCGTGGCCTTGTGTTAACACACACCTGAATGTTCCAGATCAGCAAACTGCTAAAACCTGTGTTTTTACAGAGCTGCTCACACTTATTAACTGATCACCCTGATGATCAGTTAATCAAATGCATTTGATTATAAGCACGTGGCCTGACACAGGACCAGAACTCTGCATTAAACGTGTTACTGGCACATATTTGTATTCCTGCTATATAAACAGTTCTGACAGGAATTATTGATTGTGAGCTCCCTGCAGCGTAATTACCAACCTACAGTTCACATCTCTCATCACTAAATATTTTTGTTAACCTACCGTAATACTTCATGGCTTGCGTGAAAGGAAACCTTTTCACTGAGTCGTATTCTGCGAGGTATTGATTTATCCTCGCTCTAATTGCTCTATAACTGCCAACTGCTTCAGTGTTTGCATTTTGCACTGGAAGATAAAAAGACAGTAGCTCTTGATCTGGGTTTTCTGCCCTGAGGCTGCGAATATGTTGACATTTTCTTCTCTGAAAGTCTGAAAGCACCGTTATTACCCATAACTTTAACTTTTTTACACTAAATCTGTGTCTCTTATCAGTTTCGTGTGTTTCTGGCAGGTTATTTATTTGCCCTTATTTATTTGTCTTTTCTCACATTTCTTCTACACAGTGAATCCTTCAACCTGCAAGCAGGAGCGGGAGATGAATCATTATTAATCGGGTCTGTGGGTAATGAGTGCAGCTCTCATAAAAGCAGCGCCGTCTGAAGGCAGGATTGCGTGTGGCCTATTTCAGTTGTGTAAATGGAGGAATTTTTCTTTGATTCCCATCTGAGTACGAAAGCATGTGAAACTGCTGCAGTCTGACCATTTTCACATGACAGACATTTCACAAAAATGGATATCAAAACCATCTGGAAAGAGCTTCATGTGGACACCTGGTGTAGTCCTTACAGCTGCACTATCACTTTAGGGTTGTGGTTGGAAAGTTCATGCAATCAGCTTTACAATGTGCAAAAGATCCAATAAGAATAAAACTTTGAGTCTTTAACAACAGCTTATTTTACATTATTTAATATACTCCTAAAAATAAATAAGGGATGACTTAAATCACACATTGGATTTTGATCTTTACACTGTATTATTTTATGTATTTAATTTTTTAATTTTTTTTTTTGGAGAACAAAAAACAAGGGCTGGAATCAAAATTCATTCAAAAATATTCCTAATTACCCAGCCTGTGATGAACTCGGTTATTTACTGAAGCCTTATTTGCTTAATTTTATAATCTCTCTTTTGTGTTTCGTGGGCATCTAATTGAATTGCTTTGATGTATTTATGTGTTTTTTCAGACGGGAGAGAGGGAAGAGACCAACAGTTATTACCAGTGTGTTTTACTGTGGGAGAGGACGCTAATTGTTAACTAACAGCCAGTTAGTGTTGAACACTAATTGTGAAGAACAGTAGAACTAACATGGGAGTAGAAAACTAGGTTAAATTGTGGCATAAATTGACTGTAGATAAATATGAGGCAGAAATACACACAGCGAATCCAGAAACCTGAAATAACTAGATAGCTGCTTCGCAGCAGCAGCCTGTAGAAAGATGTCTCTGAAGAGCGAAGGAAGCAGCTGAAAAGGGTGAATTCCTTCGAAAGACAAAGAACCTGAACCAAGCAGTCGGAGAAGAAAAGGAGTAGGATTGAATACAGGATATGTCACAAGTTTGAGCCTCACTTAGGTACAAAACAAATCAAAGAAGCACCTATAAAAATCTAACATCTCACTGAAATTCAAAGCAACACATTAGCAGCCATTTGCACAAAGCCACAACAACAGCACCAAACATTTAAATAGTGGTTCAAAATATAATATATGTTTTAGTACAGGTGGACGTATATTTTCAGTGAAGTCACAGTGAGATCCTCTCTGTACATAATCAGGTTTACTTTATGGTTCATCTGCTGTTTTGTTTTTTCCAATGCAAATAAGTTCACCTCACCACTGCACTCAGTGTTCAGTGATCACCCCTGACCCGAACCTGAGAGAGCTTTTAATGCACAGTCAATGAGACACTGGGTTCATGTCATTGGGGACAAACAAAACAGGTTTTTTTGTTTCACAACATGATCTTTGAAGGATGACTACGCTGCGTCAGTCCCGCACACTGGTGACCTAAAATGACTCCACACACCCTGTGGTGAGCACTGCTCATTTTACCGATTGTGTGTAGAGGGCCCAAGGCATGAACTGACAATAACAGTAAACCTTCCATAGACTGTAAAATTTTGGACATGCAGGTTCACCCCCCTGACCTTCAGCCCTTAAGGGCGAGCTGCAACCCTCACAGGGGCAGGAGCAGGAGACGGGACACAGCTGCATGCAAAAAAATCCCCCCAAAACACAGCTCTCATTATAATCTCCTTTCTCTCTTTATTTCACTCCTCAGGATTTTAGTTGGAAAAAGGGAGCTTCCCGTGGTTTCTGTCCCTGGGGTTGCACTCTCTCTAGTCACTTCTGCAGCAACTCAAAAGCATCGCAACTTTGGGCTGTTTGTCTGATTCATCTTTGTTTTCCCATGAATACATTTATGATTCTGAAAGCACTACCCCCTTCTTTCGGTGCAATCTTCAAACATTCACCCCACCTAACTTCTCCGAAATTAGAATTCAGTAGCGCCACCACCTTGGCCTCAGTGAGCTGGCAGTGCCGAAGTGTTTTGACTGTTTACCAGGTTGAAGTATCATTAGCACTGACATTATCAGCTGCCACCTCACAGCCTCTGAACTATAAAGACTGCTGGGGTTCAAAGACTCTGCCTTCATAAACAGATCTTTGGGAAGGGGGCGGTGGGTGAGTTGCAGGGAATATCTGAGAGTGATTTGGTGAAGGTGAAACAGGGCAAAGTTGCAAAACTTAATAAATAAAATAAAATTTAAAAAAATCCCAGTGGTAGCACAAGGAGTGTCTCACAGTAGGGAAATAAGCAAATATATATTTTATATTTTTTTAGATTAAGAAGCTCAGAATTACAAGCTGTTCTTCTTGCTTCTGATGACATGTTGTAATCGCTAGATATTTGGCTAATTGCATGGATGACTTTCAAGCATGCTTTTGAACATGGTGCATGTTCTGGTGAGTGCCGGTGATGGCGTCCATTCAGTCCATGTCATACATGCAATGCCAAAAAAGTTTCTTTCCTCTAAAGTCTTGTCACTATTAACAGACTCTAATTTAAAAAGATGCCACACACATTGAAACAGTGTTTCTCTTTCTCTTAAAACATGGCTGCTCTTCTCTTTCTTATGCTCTGTCTCTATGGCAAGAGCTCTAAAAACATGGACTCTGACATCTGATCGGATCTCATCATCTTATAGATGCAGTACATCAACATAGTATATCACTGCAGTGGCAAATAAGCTTACTAAGAATAATTTTAGATAACAAATAAAAAGTTGTTTCAAAATGCACTAGGAAGTGCAGAGCATGACCAAAATTACTGTGACTGTATACAATGAACTTGCGATCTCACTGCATTTGATATGGTCTGCGACCACTCACAGTCTTAAAAAAGTAACTTTGGTGCATCAAGATGTTGATAAAAGGGCAATAAGACAATTAGTCTGCAATCAGTCTGCAATTGATTGGGTCAAGTTATCAATAACGTGCATAAATATGTGAAAATTATGTCATGTTTATGTAAAGTTTGGAACAGAAATTCAGAAATGCTTCCACAAACAACCCTCATTATATATATATATATATATATATATATATATATATATATTAACAGCTACTTACAATTGGTTGCCGAACCAACAATCAGTGGGTACAGGGAGGTTGCCATCTTAATTTTTTACTCCACTCCAATGTTAATATTAACTAGTGGTCATTAACAATCAGTGTATTGTTTCTGAACCTACATTAATTAGCAAAGTTTGTAAAAGTTAATCATAAAAGTATGAAAGGTTTTTACAAAATGATGATTGTTTACCGTTATTTGATACCACCCATTAAAAACAGCACAGGTCAGCTTTGGTGTGTCTTTGCTCAGTCTTTCAAGATTTTGGCAGGTAGGGAGTTGAAGCATTTAGGAACTCTTAGCAGCTCTTCTAGTGGATTTAGGCCGTCTCATCTTCTCTCTCTTCCTGTTCATGACAGTGAGATAATATCTGCTGACAAAACTCTTATTTTATGTAGGTGAAGATAGACTTTAACAGCACATTTGGGAGTGTCATGCTTCAAAAATAAATTAAAAAGATTTTTTAAAAATCCACTTTGTGTTGGTATTGTGTGATATGTTAGAATCCACCTCAGGTAAACTACCTTAAACCTTTGTTCAGTGCTATAACTGACTAATCAGTGCTTTAGAATAATGTAAATCTTTTTTTTAATAATACAATGTTCTGCTGGAAAACCTTTGGTGCTTGAACACATGTATAAGTTTTCATCAAGGACTTTTCATGCATATTATATATAAAGAGGGAACTCTCTCTTTCTAAACTAACAAATGTATTTTATGAAATCCGAAAAGGTCGTTTTGAAACGTGAAGAGAATACAGCTTGCACACACAGTACTGAGAATGCTTGTATGTGCCTGCATGAAGTCACGGCCGCTGTGAGAAGAAAGTGGGATTAACAAAGCTGATTTAAAAGGATTAGAGGGTCCAGCAGAAAACAGAGGACCACAGGACAACTTCTGATCGACACACGTGCACATGCGTACACACACATGCGCTTGTCATGTCTCCTATAATCTTTTTCAAGTGCATTGTCACAAATTGTTTGGCCGTATAATCATTTCAGTGCAATCCATAAAAGCTAATGCAGTTGACGGATATGAAAGCAGAGGAGGAAGAGGACAACATGGAGGACATCATGGGAAGATTGTAAGAGATTACTGTGGGGAAGAAGAATGACAGTCAATGGGACTTGAAATGGGGCAAGATTATCACAGATGAAACAAAAGCTGCTAATGTGACTCATACTGGAGACGCTCTCCTGAGAACATGTTGCAGTGTCTGCGGTCAGTGTGGGCATCATTGTCCACTTTCGGTGTGGGAAGGTTTTGTCCTGGCAGTGGTTTTAAGAGGCTAGGAGAAACTCAGTTTCTCTAAAATGATCACAGAAATGGTGGGTTGATCTTGATGTAGTATGCAGAAGCCCATAAAATGCAACACACAATGACACAGATATGCAATTAACATAACTGCACCTCCTTTTACTGTAGTTTCCCTGATGCCTGATGCCCTGGCACCACTGTCACAGCTTAACAAGGTACACAGAAAGCTAGAATAGACATGCAAACAAGGGTTTATTTCCAACAAATAAAATAAAAGAGTATAAAGGAGTCTTTTTGCCTACAGGGTTAGCCTGTAATGAGGAGGAGGAGGCGCTGGGGCTCAGGAGGTTAACAGAGAGTCACCAATTGGGAAACTGAGACAGCTGAACTGCGCCAGGTGCAATGTAGAGGAAGAATAAAAGGTGAAGCAAAATATATAAATCTATCTATAGGTGGATGTGAGTATTGTTTGTCTGGGAAGCTGTTCAGGGTCTATCCTGCCTCCTGTTCCATGATAGCTGGGACAGGCCCCCCACCCTCCACCCTTCTCTCTACAACCCCAAAATGGATAAACAGAAGAAAATGAATAGGTAGACCCTGTAAGACAGCTAAAGTTGGGTTTACCTAACTGTTGTTCCTGCTACTGAAGGTTTCTCTTTCTGATGCCTTAATTCGCAATAGCGAAGGAACAAGATTCTGTAAACTTTAGCAGAAACTTCACTGGATTAGACCTCTCTTTGTGTTCAGCTATGATCAACAATGCAGGCCAGATTTTCTTGTTAATGTCCACAGACAAATCTTTTCGTGTGGCACTGTCATAGAGTCGAAGCAACTTTGCAATAATATTTCACAGTGGTGAAGTTTTGAACCCAAAGCTCACAAAAAGTTTTCATTTGAGGTCCTTTAAATACTATCAGTCAGCAAAGGAGAACAAAGCTGGTCAAAAGTCAGGTTATATGGAGGTTTTACAGTTACACTGTTTGGCCTGAAAGCTGTCTTTTATCACTTTAAATATAATGGAAGCATTATAAAACTAAAACACAGGAGTAAAATTCAAAGTATCCAATGCTTACATGCAGTATTTCATTTCAGGACTGTTACAGACTGTTGAAAGCAGTTTTCAATCAGTATCCGGCTGAGTATTGGAAACTCAGTGAGTTGAGTTAAAAGATGTTTTGCTTTGACTCTCATTTTGCCTCCCAAGATGATTCTTAGCTAATAAGATGCAGTAAATTGTTTCAAATTTTCAAATTATCTTCTAAAAGACAAAGAACCTGACTTCACTGAAGCCAGCTGGTACCTGCAGCTTTAAACCATTCCTCAAATCACTCAGAACAATCACTGCTGAACGGCATATTCACTCAGACACTCACTGACTCTCCTCATTGACTAACTGCTGCTTGACAACCGGGAGGGCTCCTGAGGGAAAATCTTCTCATTGCCATGGCTACAGGGACCGGGTATGATGGCGACAGCATTAATTATTTTAGCATCGGGAGCGACAGAGGCTGACGCCCGGTGGGACAGCAATGGAGGACCAATAGTAATTAACCACTGCCTGCTCTCACGTGTCACTTCCTGTGCTCGGGGTGTGCACGCAGGAGGTCGTGATGTTCTCCTGTAATTACTGCATGTTCAGTTTCTCCTCTTTGCTCTCATTAGTTTGATTAAAATGATCAGCGATGAAAATGACTGAGAAGGTGTAGATGCCAACTTTCCGAGCATAAATGACTTTTTTTCTGAAAATTTAAATGTTTTTTCTTCAACTTTTTTATTTGTTACGATGTGGTGCTGTAAACATTCAGTCTGTTAGCACCTGCACAGTTTTGGGCTTGAGGATGATTTCAAATCACTCATGGATAATTTTATGATGCCATTGTTTCAGAAAGAATGAGTGAGCTGGCTGCACATTATGCTTCCATGGTCATTACTGCTTTTGTGTGTGTGTGTGTGTGTGTGTGTGTGTGTGTGTGAGTGGTACTACAAAGAGGGACTGGTGTGCAATTCCCCTTTTCTTTCAAATATTCTCCAACCAAAGCCATAAAAATTGTTCTTTATTAATTGCAGTTTACATGTCACCCCATTCCAAATAAATATGAACAACAAAAACGTTGAAAGGAAATGCAAACATGAGTTAGTTTTTTTTATATAATGAGAAACACTTCCAGCACTCAGAAGGTGAGTCACAAACACTTTCACACTAAGTATATCGACAATATATCCACCCCCACATTAAATCATTTTCCTTTGATTAGGGTCAGGGCAACCATGGGGCTGTAGGATATCCCTGATGTCAGAGGTTTTAAAGGCAGGCTAGGACCTGAAAAGACTGCCAGTCTATTGCAGGGCTAACATGGGCAACTATTCACACCTATAGCCAATTTCAAATCATCTGCTAACCTAACACGCTTGTCTTTGGACTATGGGAGAAAGCTGGAGATCCCACATAGGCACAAGGAGACGATACAAACTCCAGCGCAACAGAAAGGCACCAGTCAGCCTGTGGATTCAAACCCAGGACCTTCTTGCTATATAATGTAATATATATTATATAATGTGCAGCATTGTAGTGACTTCAATTATTTAACTGCTCACAGAAATGTATTGAAGGAAAGATTTTGGCGTGGTTTAATACATAGATCAGGGACAGAATGGGTTATTTAAAACTGAACCACTCGAGGGACCCTCCTACAGTCCAGTCTCTTCAGGGCTTTGTAAGCCCACCATCAACCCCGAACACCACCTGTGCCTGTTTCACTGAAAAAAAGTTGCCTTCGAACAAAATTCAGGCAGCGAAAACAACTAATACTGTATGTATAGGATAGGAAGGTGAACAAGATTTAAACATCATGTCTCCAATAATACCACTAGATGTTTCACGCGTGTCTGATTGATATACAGTACGTAAGTCTGGCTTAGCATAAAGACTAGAAACAGCATTTTTAGCTTTGAAACTTCACCCATGGGCATGGATTCAAAGATCTGGTGCAGCGTGTTGAACCCTTTAAAAATGTGTGACACAGTCAGCGAGTGCACCATTAAGTTTTGATGATGGGTTATGAGTCATTCTGCAATTACAATGTGTGTGCATAATGGGTCCAAGTGTGTGCGAGTTGCTATTGCATTTTAAATGCATTTTAAATGAAGTCACAGTATATTTGACGATCTGGTGCGATGTGACACGGTGTGATGACGGCGGTGTTAAAATCTTTTTGTGCCAAGCAGAAGA
>VUQG01022905.1:23856-57579 GCA_015106755.1 Etia nguti | reverse complement strand
CCCACTCCTGAAGACCTTCTGTGACTCTGTGGTGGCCTCAGCCATCTTTTACGGTGTGGTCTGCTGGGGTGGCAGCATCTCTGCTGGGGACAGGAAGAGACTGAACGGGCTGATCCGGAGGGCCAGCTCTGTTCTAGGATGCCCTCTGGACTCAGTGGAGGTGGTGAGTGACAGGAGAATGGTGGCTAAGCTGTCATCTCTGTTGGACAACATCTCCCACCCCATGCAGGAGACTTGACAGCACTGAGCAGCTCCTTCAGTGGCAGGCTGCGGCACCCACGATGTGGGACGGAGAGATTTTGCAGGTCTTTCCTCCCCACTGCTGTCAGACTCCATAACAAAGACTTCGCAGCTGACCAAGCACACACATCCACACATATGCAATAGCAATAACACTAAGTGCAATACTCTTTTCTGACATCGTTGTATTATACTCAGTTGTATATAGCATTTGTATTCTATTTTATTCTATTCTATTGTGTACAGTTGTATCTTATTCTTATCCTATTCCAGTGTTTTTCTCATTTTTGCTATGTAACTTTGCACTGTCCACTTTCTGCTGTAACAAAACAAATGTCCCACGTGTGGGACTAATAAAGGTTATCTTATCTTAATGTCAAGCTGTGCTCCATGATGGTGATATTCTGTAAAGTGAGCGCTCCTTTGTTTTCTGCACCTGAAATCCAAAACTCCTCCAATGACAAACAGAGGAGCATGTCTGGCAAAACCAGTATGCTGCTATGGCTACAAATTAGTTAAAGCTAACACTGTTTTAAGTTAAGTGGATAAATTGGACTTCAGTGATTGGTTAACAAAACTGATTAGGAATGGAGGATATGTAGCTGTGCTTGCAGTTCTGTCTGGTATCAGCTCATGGTTTGTACTACAAGTACTAGAATGCACTCACAGTCTGATACTGCACTTACTTCCTGGGTCCATCCGGATCTTCCACTACTTCCTCTTCAAGCTTTACTTCCTCCTGCATGCTCTCTACGTTGTCTGAGCCTTCCACTTTTATCTCAGCAACCTCCTTCTCTTTCTTCAGCGGTTTCTCTTTTTCTTTCTTCTCCTTGGGTCTAGGAGGAGCTCTGCGCTTTGGTTTAGGAGCATCCCTAAAAAATAAAACAGGAGAAAAATTTCCAATCAGAAAACAGTAATTACGTATGAACAACCCAATCCCTCTCATACAAAACACCCACAAACCTTTCAACCTTCGGGTCGTAGCTTTGATCGTTTAAGTCATCTCTAAAGGGAACATCTTCCTCGCTGCTAAGGGCCTCTTCTTCTTCTACATGGCTGAAACCGAAACAATAAATTGTTTAAACTGGGTTTTTTGTCTAAAAACTTTCTGCACCGGGTCAAATGGTGCACTTGACATAAGCACACCTCTGACTCTGTGGCTGGTAGTTGAGATTGTCTGGGTCATCCTGAAAAGAAGGATCTTCATCATCCAAGCCTGTTTCAGCAGCGCCGGTGTTTTCCTCCTCTTTCTTTTCACTGTAATTAAAAACACAGGACCAAGCTCTCTTTAGTTACACATTTGACTCTTTTTTTCATGCATTTTAAACTGAGGGAACAAACCCAGAGTCAAGCTGAGTAAACGTACGGCGTGTCAGGCTGATTTCTTCTGTTGCTGCTTCTATACTTAGCCTCAGACTGCGAGTGTGCCAGTAGCAAAATGACATAATCGTATCTTTAGAAAAACATATTTTCCTACATAAAGAACCTGAGATCAGGTGCACAGCGAAATACGAGCAATAAATGTGACTTCTTAAAAACTGAGACACAAACTCTAGTGTACACAGTGATTCACGACCCATAAAAAGCTAATTCTCCCTTTCAACCTGTTCTCCGTGGAAGTCCCTTTCTGATGACTTGCACACCTGCACTGAGAGCTGGATCTTTTCAACTGTAAAATGGAAACCCATTCAACCTCAATTTAATTCGGGAGGAAGAGGACAAAGTAACAGGGAGCGAGATGTGGGTTGGTCACAGTTTGGCTTCTTTATTCTCTCTCCGACAGGACAAGGAGTTACAGTGGAACTATAATTTCACAATATGACCCCGGGCGGTCACTTCAAAGTGCACAGCCTCCCAAATGTTCAAAGGTTGCCCCTTCACTGCAGACTCTTCCTCTGAAGACTGTCATTTGGTTCGGAGCCAGACACTCAGCTTTTATCAGTAGAGATTTTCCTTGATACGAACGTCAGTTCAGCTTGTCACTGAATTTCACAGTTTGCTCTCTGCTCAAGTTTTAAGCCCACGATTAAGTGGTCAGAACGGGACTTCCAGGGAGCGAGAAGGCGGTATTAGGAGGCAGTTGCCAAATTGAAGCCTTTAAAGCCTGCAAGAATCACATCCTGGGTCACCAAAAGTATACTTACATTTCATACTTGTCCTTATCATCTACCTCTCCTTCCACAGCTGCATGACAGAAAGAGAGACCAAAAGCGCTTTCAGCCACTAGCAACGTCATACAAACAACATTTATAAAACAGTAATTTAACTGCGAAAAAAAAGCATTCTATCTAGATCAATTATTGGAAGCATTATGACGGGCCAGAAACCACTAAATCCAGATGTTTCCCCCCACAAGGAATCAATAACCAGAGATACATGTTCCCAGATGTTTTTGCAAGTTCTATATAAAACAAACAGCGATTGCCCAGATGTTTTTGTTTCTTGTGTGTCTGCATGATTTGGTCTCCGAGTTAAAAAGGCCCACACACTGAAGCAGAGCAGCTCACTGTCAACAGGTTGCTCACCAGCTGGATTCTCCATTCCAGGTTCAGTCTTACACACGGGCTTGGCAGAGCAGTGGACAGCCCTGCCAGATGGGGGCTTGGCATGAGTCTGGGCTGAGGGGCGTCTGGAGGGAAATGCTGGAGTGAGAGAGAGCGGTAGCATGCAGTGAGAGTGTAGAAAAGTGCCATAAAGTGTGATACAGGCCTGACACCAGTGCACACATCAACACTGTCTGAATCAAAGACATAACTACAGGTAAATAGCATGAGATTAAACTTAAATGTAAAGTCAACAAGGAGGATATAAAGCGGTTTTTATGCAGTTGATTACCTTGGGCATCGGTGGCAGGTTTCTTGGCATCCTCTTGTCTGCAGAAAGAGGGAAAAACATTGACTTTTCCACACCTGCACAGCACCACAATATCATCGTCACACGATCGTATGTTTAATAAGATAATGCATTTGTGTGTTGTAGCACTTTTATAAAATATAGCCCCCTTTAAAACCAGGTAAGTTTTACTCCACCCTTCTCATGCAGACAGCAGAAAGGGGACGAGCCACGATGAAGGCGTGCTTTTGACAGGAACCGACTTCACCGATATAAGGTGCAAGCTAAGGCGGGCTCCATATAATCAAATGTGGTGGCCAAGTTGAAATAGGGCTACTCAGTAAAGAAAGAAAAAAAAAGAAAAGAAAAAAAACGTACTCTGTGCCTTGAAGGCTGTCTCCCGCAGCCTCAGCCGAACCTGCAGCATCTGAATTTTTCTTCCTCCTGGAGTTGGAAACTTTCCTCCGCTTGGTAGCACCGGCGTCCGGGCTAGGTTCGTCCTCGTCGTCGTCGCTGCTTTTGGTGTCTTTCAGCCAGGCCGGTACTGCCCTCGTTGACCTATCTCTTAAAACCCGTCCCGAAGTCTGCGGGCTCGACGTACCGCCGTTAACGTCCGCTACAGAAGCGGTGACGCCAGATCTAGGGCGGCCCGCTCCCCGTTCCCTCAGCGCCCTCCGTGGCGTACCAGCTGTACTGGTGCCCGGGGTCTCCTCTGCGGCCTTGTCCTCCGTCGGATCTTCACCTTTATTTACATTCCCGGTTCGGTCACCGGCTGGTTCCATCACCGTGAGGACACTTAGGACCACCTCAGATTCCGCTTAAAGTCAGGCAGGTTTACTTGCAAACTGAGGAAAAACGGACCACATCTGCTTTAAAGACGTTTTGATTGCAGGCGGCCTTTATCCAACAGTGGTGCATTTTCAGTTGGTTTCGTCGCAAATTAAATACATATATATATTGATTAGAAACTGAAAAGTTTTCTTAATTATCTATTCAGCAATAAACCGATATAATTTTAAAGAAGCAGACACTATTTTCTCCTTCTTAAAGCTATAGTAAACCTACTTATTCGCCTGGGCCTTGAGCACAACCATTTTGTGCGCTTTGTTGCGTCTCCTTTAAGCCAAATATAAACTGAGGCTACGTTCAAGAGCGGCAGCGCGTTTCAGCAGCTGCCACAACCATCTGGATTGGCCTAACCGCCCGTAACAGATCAACTGAGCGTAGCTGTTGTGTTTACAGATCTGCTAAGCAGCCGCAGCACCCGCGCGACAGCAGCGTGAGAACGTAGGCTACCACTGCACCCTGGGAACTGTAGTAAAAATAAAATAAACGCAGTTTGGATGCTGTTTAAGTAATAGTGCTCCTTTTTTGACTTGATTTTTTTGGGGGTTTGGCTTAAAACATTGACCTAAATATAAGACATAACTAATTTTAAATGATACATACTATAAAATCAATAGAAAAATGGTATAATAATTATTCCCGTCTTTCCACCTAAAGTGACAATACAATTTTAAATAGGCCTAGCCTGGGGTATTTTGTGTAACATTCTAAATTGAGTAATAGCTCGCCTGTTTGAGCTAAATTATTTAATATTATTTATGTGTGTGTACACTGTTTGTTTTTTTTCATTACTAATGTCCACAATAATCTGCGTTAATAGCTAAAGCTAACATGGCTGCCACTGAAAACCTGCACTGACTGGTCTGAACTGAAAATGATGGAGAGCAGTTACCACCAGATGGCAACATCATAACACACAAGCTTGACTTTCTTTTGCCTTTATCTTCAGGGATAAAGCAGGTGACGCATCCACGTGCTTGCTAAAGTGGTGTGCTGGAGATATTATTATTGGGAAATAATAAGTCACTTAAACTTTTATTGATACACTAACCTTGAATGCAAGCTACAGTGTGGGGCTGGAGCTGGTGGGAAAACTGTATTTCTTTTCAGTACCACAATCAATAATTTGGTACACTAAAAGTGTCATTATTTATTAAACTGCTGCAGAAAGCTGCTACTGCATACATTATTAACACCACTGTAAAGTCATGGTAAAAAGAAAGTATATCCTCTGTAAATTCTAAGGTTTCTAAATGGCAGTCACAGTAATTTAAAAAAAAAGATCTATCCTTAGCAGGCCTTAAATTTAGGTAAATGTAACTTCAGACGAACTATAAAACATAACATATTACACTGAACACTGAACAGTGCACCCTTAGCACTTACGCAGGAATTAAAAGGAGCAGCCAAGTGCTGCTAATCAAATTTACTGCACTGACTCATCATCAGCAAGTGTGAGCACCGTCATTAAAGCAGATGTTTTGACAGTTTGCTGGTCTAAAGCATTCAGGTGTGTGTTATCACAATGCCCCAATCTTCACAGGAGTTAAGTGCCTCAGTTAACATTTTAAATGTTAAAGTTCATGATATTACAATTAGAAAATGACTAAACAAGTAGGCCTGTTTCTAAGGGCCGCCAGGAAAAGTCTCTTGTCTCTAAAAAGAACATGGCAGCATAGCTTAGGTTTTCAAAGTTGCATCTGAACAAACCACAAGACTTCCGTAAATATGTCATTTGGACCGATGAGACCAAAGTGGAGATGTTCAGCCACATGCTCAGCGCCATGTTTGGTGAAAACAGAACATATCAGCACAAACACCTCACACCAACTGTCAAATATGGCTGTGGAAGGGTGATGATTTGGGTTTGTTACAGCAACAGGACCTGGGACCTGCACTCTGAAGGGACATGAAGAGTGTGGTGCTGGTAGCAAAGCAGCAGATTTTACAAAGAAATTAGACTATGGAAAAATATGAAGAGGTTAAAGACAATACAGACAGAAATGCACACAGCAGTGTGTGAGCAAACACACTGTAGCACGATGTAGTATTAAAAATTTGCGCTTTAAGTGGTTTAGTCATTAAGAGTGTTAATGAAGTTCAGCCTTTATGAAGTCTGGAAGGAAACAGTTTACGATACAGTTTATTTTTGTATTCTTTCAGCTGGAGCCTCAGGTGTTTTTAAGAGTCTGGGAATAAAGAATAAATATAAAATATAATTCAATCAAAGGCTTTGTCTACATGCAAGTTTGATACAACATTAACAAGTACAACCAGGCGTCTGGCTTAAGGATCATATATTAATACTTACAGAACAAGAAAACTGTTGTAAAAATGTTTGCAGCCAACAAAAAAAAGAATAAAGTTGTGTCTAAGAATCTCTATGTTATATTACTGAGATTTGTAAGGGAAAGGCAAAGACATTAGACACTATTTAAAAAAGTTTAGACCCTTCTACTATGTGCACACAGAGGTCTGAGGGATCTTCTTGGAAAGGTTGTTGATTTTTTCCTCCACACCAACATGAGAGACAGATATAGTCAAACAGAAAACTTCAAATTATTGCTGCTAAAGTGGTTTACAAGCTGTTGAATCATGGGGGTCTATTTACTCACACACTGCTCTTGCATTTTTTAAAATAAATGATCAGACAGTGTAAGATATCATGTTTTTGTTTGTCTGAGGTTGTAATCACCTAATTTTAAGACCTGCTAAGAACCAAATGATTTATTTTTATGTCCTGACACGTACAGTAAACCTTACGTTCTTTTTCAGATGATATGCTGTGTGCCACTGAGGCAGCTGCCTCTGAAAGAAATGAGTGAATTAGGTTCATGTTGATCTATACTTATCGGAATTATTTTTAAGGAAGTCTGGGTTGTTTTTAAATCCTGGGTTTGGGATAGTATTTTGGATAGAGTTCAATAATTTTGACTGCTGTTTGTGATTAAGGTGAGTGGTTTGTGTTGTTTATGCGTATATTGTTGTTGTTGTTTTTGTTGAGTTGTGCAGATCTCTGTGGTAGAGCTGTAATGCCATCTGGTGGGTCTGGAGCCTGTTTTTGTGACAGCATTCATTGTGTTACATGTTAGAAGTCAACTTTTCTTTTTTAGGATGTAAGAGTGTTTCCTCTCCAAGACTCAGTGATTGATATATATATATATATATATATATATGTATATATATATATATATATATATATATATATATATATATTTGCAATACAAACAGTTTGAGCTGCTGTCTTTAAGGCCCATCCATAACCCTGAGGGTATCCTTGTTTACAGCACTTCTCTCACTTTAGTGACCTTTAATGACCTGAGATGACTGAGTTTTCTGTTTTGGTAATTTAGTGGTACAGCATTAGAAAGCTCTAACTTTTATCACATCTTTAAAACTGCCTCTAATTGTAGCTAGTTAATTAATGATTCTAGTTAATATCCTTGGAGTAAAATAAATGCAAAATAGTGCAACTTAAACTTGTTGGGCATTGATCGTTATGGTGTTGATGTAATGGTGTTGAAGAGGTTAGTCAAAAGTGAAAATGATGCATTCAAATCAACCCAGCCCTATCCAAATACAACTGAAAGGCTGCAGTGGGACCTTAAGAGAGCTGTGCATGTGAATGCCCTCAAACCTCAGTGAACTGAAGCAACACTTGTAATGCAAATCAGTTCAGTTTTATTTATACAGCGCCAAATCTCAACACCAGGTGCTTCAAGGTGCTTTATATTGTAAAGTAAAGACCCTACAATAATAGAGAGAGAACTCAAATATAATCAAACAACCCCCTCTGAGCAAGCACTTGGAGACAGTGGGAGGGAGAAACTCCCTTTTAACAGGAAGAAACCTCCAGCAGAACCAGGCTCAGGGAGGTTGGTGGTGAGGGGAGGAAGACAGGGCAGAAAACACACTCCTTCAACTTATTGCTGGTAAACGTGGTTCTACGAGCCACTGAATCATGGGGTCTACTTCTGCTTCTGCATTTTAGCTCTGTTTTTGTCAAGTAAATAATGACACACTGTAATATGTCACCTGCTGTTTGTATTTACTTAATTTTAAGATCTGATGAGGACGAGACAGTTTATTATGATGTCCTGATACAGAAAATGTGACAAAGGCTTCATTTACTGTTTTTACTGTCTCCATGATCTGCCTGACATTAAGCATTTCTTCTCTCTGTTTTTCTTGGTTACTTTAACAGATATGAGCTAAAATAAACCCTCTTTAGCAGTGTTAAATAATGTGTAAATCCTCTCCAGTGAGAAGTTGTGCTTGTGTGCCTAACAGCAGCAGGTGAGAGTTCACAGGCCATGTTCATGTGTCCAGAGCGTGATCTTGCTTTAAATGGATTCGCTGCTGGCGTCGCTGCTGTCTGACACGGGCCTGATACTCGGGCGTTTTTACGCTCTATTACATTTCAGTAGTTAAACATGTGACCATTTGGCTGAAATCCGACCCTGCTGAAACAAACTTACCTTTTCCTGCGCATACTGTACCACATCACGTGATCTAAATCCTCCTGCTGGGGTACAGCGTGTTTCTAGATTAAAGTTGAGGTGCCACAGAGGAGTTTATGAAACACTGCGCTCCTCACTCCTCTGTGTCACATTGCTTAATAATAGCTGATGTATGAGGTCAGACGTGGGTTTCCATTCACAGAAGTCGGTGCTGAAGTTCCCTTTTCAGCACTTGCAACCTTTCCCAACTTTAATCCAAGGCTAATGTTTAACATAGAAAACCAGGTAGACAAAACGATGGACGGCAAGAATGCATCCTTTCAAAAATGCTTTATTTATCTACTGTATCACTATAAATATACCAATGCTGAACAAGGAAACGGGACCTTCTGATAGAAAAGAGTCTGCATAGGTCTACAAAGGGCACATGTTGGCAATAAAGGCACACACTACGAAGAGTTAAAGATGTTAAACCCGAACATCTAAGTTAAACCAGGCATGCGCAGCTCCATACTGACCCAGGAAGATCGTCCTGCTGCTGCTGCTGCATTGTGGGTGAAATGCAGGTGATGGAAAGGTGATGGTGCTGTGAGTGGAAGGGAGAACGCCGTTTGCTGCTGTTAAAACCACGTGAAATTTTGGTGAAGGCTAAATCATTACCCCATCCACCCATCATTAGATCTTTTAATTATTTAGCCAAAAAAAGTTGCAACACATTGAGCCGGAGGCGCCAATGGGACGTAACGCCTCGGCGGGCCAGGTTTAACCTTTGATATCGATAATGGGGATAACTTGGCGTTCCCACTCTTAACACCGCGTCCAGTTCCAAATAGCAAACACAATGTTACACCTAACAAAAGCACAATAACCTTGAATGTTTAACAAACTATTGGACACTTTGGCAAAAAAAAAAATCTACTTTTGTTAGTCTGACTTTTATACCTAAACAAGGTGTAAATAAAGAAAAGAAATACGTTTTACAATATATTATGCCTTTTCTTCTCACTTCATAAACAACACATGTAATGCATATATTAAATATATCCCGACTTATTGTCATTGTACAAGATCATAATAAGAGCCGTTAACAGCAGTTTGTTTTCTACATTAAATCCAGTTTCAGAGGAGAGAGAGAGAAGCAGTAAAATGCAGAATAAAGACTGAGATTACTCAAATATGGACTAGTTAAGCAGTCTTTTCACTCACACTCTTGGGCCTAAACTTAAAAGCCAGGGAGCCCTCAAATTAGCAAATAAAATACCATCGAATGCGGTGAAGGAGAATAATAATAATACAAAAGAAAAAAAGAGCTGGTTTACAAATAAAAGGACACTCAAATGTTTGGCATTTTTCATAAAACGATGGCTCTTGTGGAGTGTGACTTCATAATCAGCAGCTGCTTGAATTCGAGTGTTACAATACTTGCATATTCCAGTGGGACGTATCGCTCCCAGTTATTCCCAGTCCACAAGTACACTTGTGTAGATGCACTGCAGAGTTTTCAAAGTGCCCACTGAGCATTGAGGAGCTGCAGGCTTTATCTGAGAAGAAGCACAAGCTCTGCTCCAGTTCACGCATTTGATATCTCTTCATCTGAAAGTGGCAACTTCTCGCCTTTTATAAATACATTTACGTGCACCTTGGTCAGGATGAGAAATAAAGAGGAGACGGAGGAAGAGGATGGAGGCAACCTTGGCACATCTGGCTACAAAAGCTGAAACCTCAATACAGTAATACCACAAATCTGCTTCATTGGATATACAAATTCTTCTTTGTGCCAAAACATGTGGGCTTGGTTTTCTTACAAAAAGGCACAGTGAAAAGCAGGCAGTTGCATAAACAGCATGTAGGTGTAAGGCACTGTAATCAGGAGTCTTTCTAAAGTCCTCAGACTGAAGTGGATGTTAAGGTTTTTGGTCAGCACTGGCAAAAAGTATGAGCTGTTCAAGAGTGCTCCAGTCCAGATAGAAAAATGTCTGTCATTTCTGTCCGTAGTTGTTCACAATCAAAAACATCAGAAAAAAAAACATACATAACCGAGTAAGAAAAAAAACCCAACTAATATCTATTCAGTCTTAATCCCCTATCACCGCCATTTCTTTAAATGTGGAACATTTTCCACGCGCGTGCCGTCAGCTTAACATCATTCAAAAAGCTCTCCAGTTTTCTCTCCTAATTATTTGTTCCCCACAGGAATCTGTCACAATAACAAATATTTAGCAGGCAACATTTCTTCAAAGAAAACCGACAAATGTATTTCAAAGTATCAAAGGGGAGACAGAGAAACAACCTTGAAAAGCAAAAAAAAAAAAAGAGCGTGAAAATGAGCTAATTATAGGTAAATAAATGCAACCTAGAAAACCTAGAACCTTCATGTAAAACAACCAAAAACACAATAAAAACTACATTAACCAAAAAGTACCAAACAGGCGTGTTCAAAGCATTCAACCAGCATGGACGGACAGCATCACCTACAGCATGTAAAATTGGCTAAAATACTAAATAATGATGAAAAAAAAGGCATTAGTATATCCGAAGACAGCCGTCTTCAGCGGTATCCTCATTTATCAGTAGTTCCTGTTGTAGTTTTTCTTCCTTACGATTAACTCTTCTCTCTTTTTTTGTTGTTACTCTGAAAATAGTTTAAAATCTAGAACAAATACCACAGCAACATAGAAAGAGAGAGCTACAAAGAATAAAAACCTTAAATATATATCTTCTCTTCATAAATACTTGAACGTACCTTCGGTGTTCGGGAGTCGGAGAGAAATAAAAAAGGCAGAGGGGCATTATTGGGAGTTGTTGTTTGTTACGTTTGTTACATTATTCAGTAGAAAACAGTGATGATGCCTAATTAGAAACACTATGTTCACCTTGGCTTGAGGACATACCGAGGCCGATAGGAGACGTCAGGCTGTTTGTCACTGTGTGTGCTTTTAATATTTGCTACAAATTCCTTTAGAGCTCAAGTTTGAGATCTTTCTACATGATGGGAGAGGCAATGCTGAGATGTAGTTCAGTCACAGGCAGGATCTGAGCCTCTTAATCAGTATGTCTGGTAGACATCATGGATGGGCAGCTGGAAGGCTGTGGCGGGGAAGGCCTGTGGCACCGCGTAGCCGGCGTAACCTCCGTATGCTGCACCTGCCATGGCTGCGTTTTTCTGCAGAGCAGCCAGAGCTGCTGTGTTGGCAGTGTAGTTTGTGATGGGGATGTACCCAGGTCCATACAGACCACCAGCTGCTGGGATGCGCTGTACATTGTGGGCCATGGCATAGACTGGAGTGATTGGACGCCCCTGCGTAGGGAAAGAAAGTGAATTAGGAAAAGGAGATTTTTAAAGCATGTCCACAATGCCTGTATTTAATTTACATAAGAATGGTGGCCATAGCTTCCTTTTACATAGAATTTAAGCTAGTATGACTTGAACCTGCATTCTTTCTAATGACCAGCAGGGGGCAGCGACTCTGCACAAAGAAATGTAAAAGTTTATGGAAACATGACCCCAATACTCACTTGATCCATGACCTCAGTAAACACTTTGAGGATAGGTTTATGGTCTTAATGACTACTTTCAAGTCTTACTGAATGCAGCATGATGTTTATTTTGTTAAGTATGGTCCCCATTAGAGTTGTAAAGAATGATAAAGCATGGTCTTGGGGGGTGGGGGGGCTTATGTAGCGATGGGCAGGCTGCTACAGAATGAGTGCGGACCATCTCTTTCTCAGTCAGACCAGCCCATCCCTAATCACAACTGGTTTCAAAACGTAAAAATCTCAAGTCAAGGCTTCACAGTTGCTAAGTTAATCTTTTCTTTAAGGTCTGAATCACACATGGGCAAAGTATGGCCCCTGGGCTTCAACCTGGGCCCCAGCATCCTTAAAGGGAAACTTAAGACTCCCCAGCCTCCTGTCAATAAATAAAATAAAAGCATTGTTATTGGTGCTTAACGGGAATGATTATAATAAGTCTCTACTGCAACTTCCCTCTACAGCTCCACAGGATAGTCGATCACACGTCTGGCTACCCAGTGAAAGATCCCCAGTTCGATTCCCGGGAGAGAGCATAAAAAAAAATCTGTCTAACACAAAGTTCCGGGTTTTCAAAAAACACTCCTATGCAGAGTTTAACATCATTTAGCACCATCTGCATCGGTTTTTTAAATAAGATGTATAAAAAGTGCGAGAACATCTTATTGAGACGTGGTTATAGCGGTGCATGGGGAAAAGAACTCCTCAAGAAATAAGCCACATAATAACTTGCTTTGCGAGGCTGTGATCAGCTGACCCGTGCTGCTACTCTATTGTTCACTGCTCTTTGTGGATTTGGCCATTCAGCAAGATATAATAAGATGTTTCATGAGCTGTATGGTTCATTGTCAAACCCCCAGACACCATAAAATGAGTAAAAAGTGAGTGAATCTAGTCAGCATCATCACGTTAAGTATCAGTTGATGTGTGATGTAACTTAACATCACAAAACTGCAAACTCGCCAGTTTAGCCTGCAGTAACGATTACCAACCTGCTCCGCAGGCCTAAAGTATTTTCATGCAAAGTTTGAATAAGGGAATTTGTATACTTCAAGTATAAGTTCAGCAATGCATCATGCATCGATCTCAAATTTGATTTAAAAACTTTGTAAAAAATAATCTCTTATCTTCTTTCTTATATCTTTCTCCGTTTCCCAGTCCTGCACATTAAGGTTTGCTTCCTTTTCTCTCTCTCTCTCTCTCTCTCTCTCTCTCTCTCTCTCTCTCTCTCTCGTAGCTCACACACACATTTAGGAACAAACTGTGCAGAAACAGCTTTTGTGTTCTGAGATATTTGTCGAGCTGCTTGGAAAGTTGACCATGAAATTACCTGACAATTTAAAAAAAACGCCACTCAGTTTATGCTTGCTCTTCTTCTGTAGTGGTATGCAGATGCTGAATTACAGCCACCGCAACTTTATATTTGCACCATGAACGCATCACAGGGATGAGAAGAAAAAAAGAATATGATGAGGGTGTAAGCGGACTGTGGGATGTCATAACTTTCTTATTACTGAGAAAGTATGCTCGTAGTGTCACCGGGAGCAACAGCAGGCACACAAATCTAAAAAATTGAATTAATATGACCGTAATATGCATTGACCTGCCTATCCCATTAAATTGCTCATTATCTGAATGTCATTCCGACTCACTTTAACCCCGTGAATAATACCCACCTGGAAGGGTGGAGGGGTAGAGACCGCAGGTAGGACGGTGGCAGCAGCAGCAGCAGTAGCAGCAGCAGGGGAGTGTTCGGGGTGCTGCATGGCCAGAGGGTTGATAAGATGCTCCACTGTGTGCACCTTCCCCTCCTCCATCAGCTTGGCTGCAGGAGTGGCGCTGAACACTGGGTACTGCCCACCCAGAGTCTGTAATGCCACTGCACATAGAGAGACACACAAATGAGAGCTTGGATAACAGACTGGAGATAACAGAGGATCATCAAAATATTAACACTACTCAGGAAATAACAGACAAGCGCACACATGCATCCAATCATTTACAGAGATAAGACACTACAGAGGCGAAGAGAGAACAGCAAAAAGAGGGTGAAGGGTTCAATTTCAGCAAGAAGGGGAAATAAATAAGTTACACAAATTGGCGTTGTGGTGTGATTCGGCTTATGATGGTGCTCAGCTGTGGATTAACCCTAGCACTCCAACACACACACACCGAGCAAACACAACATCAGTCATTGTTTCAGATCCACAAAAGTCTTTTCAATCCTGTGATTCCACTCAGACCGGCACCGACACTGAGCTGCAGATTGAGGTCAAATCCTTAAACAAGGAAACATCAGTAACGTCGACTCTATTTAACGGACCTCTGATCACCAAACACACGACACTGATAAACACATGCAGTAAATGGTTAGTAAGGTTTAATCAATATGTTGATAAAACAATTAGGCTTAGTAGCTTTAGTCGAACAATTTGAAGGCTGAAGAATAATTCCAGTGTTGTAAATTTTCCATATCAACAACTTTAAAAAAATCACTTCAGTTTCTACCTTTCATTCTTGAAAAAAAAAACGTACAGGATTTAGATGATCCACCAACATTAAAATAAACTCAGTTTCATTTCCCCCTGCCTGCTTTCAGGAAATAAGGCAGAATGAAAGAAATTGAATTTTTCCACCAGGAAAATGATCCTTTGAAAACAAGACACTTACAACGTTTCTCTTTTAGCTGGGAGAGCAGTTGCTGTAGATGTAGATGTGCTACAACTCTTCATAACACTGGAATCATCCTTCAAGTGATCAGAATAGAGTGGACACAACAGTCTTTAGTTTGTGCTTTTACATTTGCATTTCAGCTCCAATTCTGGCTTAAACTGTCATAACGCTCACAAAGCTACAGATAAGAGTCAGTGTGACTAGAAAAAAAAAGCTACCTTCGTTATGTTCGAGGACTTATTAAAATAGAAAGACAAAAAAAAGATCATCCATCTTTCAAGTCAAAGCTGGAGACGACTGCATATAAACTGCCTCTGAGGGAAAAACTACAACCGTATAAAAATCTATGTATAATACGGCTGCTGACTAAGCCGCTGCACTCCAGAGTTTCGGCAACACTTTATTATTCTTATTGATGATGATTATAAAGAACTGTAGCTATGGTTAATTGATGTTTAGTTAACAGCTAATAATTACTGCTAAAGAAATTCACGAGCTCGTGAAAACCTTTTCTGGTTTCTCTCACTGCCTAGTTTGTCTTTAATTTTTAGTTTTTTAATTAATTTTTTTAATTGTTTCTATTACAGAAACTACATAAATTGTAATATTAGGCCTATTAATATTTTGGAAACATTAATGATTTTTATTTTATTGCTTGTTAGCAGGGGGTTGCATGTTTTCTCATGTTCATGGAGACAGGATAATTGATGAAAACTGACCGTTGGTGTGAACCATTTCTCGTAAATATCAGCTTAAATTGGCTTCAACCGTTAGCATAAAGTATTACCTGAAGACGCTCGTAATTGGTGTTTTAAAATCACCCTGTGGTGCGTCTGAAACAACCCTTACAGTCACGGCTTTTGTTTTTTAGGTTTCAGTTCACCACTCATTTAAACAAGCACTGATCAGCACTGTTTGAACCTGAATAACCAGAAAGACAAATTTCTGTTGTGTAAGGAAAAGGAAAGAATGAGGAATGAAGTATAGCCGTTACCTTCTGGTCATGTTGGAAAGGACTGACTACAATGTTGTTATTCTTTACTGTAAATCAAAGAAAGGTCGTCCTTTTGCCCATGACCATCCAGAAACAACTAGAAAGCTGATTCACAAAAAATGCTCCTCAAATCACACAGGAGAAAAAACTGCGGGCTGGAAGATTTAGTAAAAGCCTTTTTGAGATGGGCAAGAATAGGTAGGGGTTTGTCTATCTCACTGACTTGTGCCATGTTTGATGCCAACTGGGTTGACGGAAGCAGCGAGCTCCAGACTGGGCATCAGCTCATAGGACTTTTCAGGCTGCTTGGTCTTGCCCTCGTGGTAGCGGCTGTAGATGCCACGACCGGCAGAGTAACCCCCGAGGTACGACCCCCGTGGCCCAGGGGTACGATTACCTGCAGTAGCACGACCACGACCTCTCACAGTACCTGCTTAAAATACAATTAAGGGGATATGATGACAGGGGTTGTGGTTTAGGGCAGCAGGGGCAATTTTGGCAAGATGGGTTTTGAAAGTTTCTCAAGACATCAGAACACTACTAATTTCACTCTTATTTTAGCTAATATTCTGCACATAAAGAAAAATTGCTACTGGATTTTTGCTCCAGCTTTGTTTAGAGGTGTTTGGGTTTAGTGTGGCCTCAGAGCGCATTTCTATCTCTTGTATTAGGTCTATTATGTAACTCCATAGTGTTGTCGACTTGTATTCCAAGAGTTTTGCCACTTGGTGGTGAGCTCTCTAATAACCCAGCATGAAATGGGAGGTGACAGCACAGCAGGAAAAGGATGGTGTTAGAAAATGTATAGTTTGTCACATGGCAAGAAGGCTCATTGTTCATCAGAGTAACAAGTAGGAATAAGGATGTGAGAGATTACCATTGTTCTGTATCATTGGGGATCCTTTGGAGAGAAAACCAAAACACAATGATTGCTCAAAGTCAGATTTTCCTGCTATCACCCAAGACCATATTTAAAATCAATCATTAAAGGTGATGGGATTAGCATTCATTGGTCCATCAGCTGGTTTTGTCTTTCCCTTTTACAACACCAGTTCCAAAAGAAAGTTGGGACGCTGTGTGAAATGTAAATTAAAACAGAAGGCAAAGATATGCAAATCTCACAAACCCATGTTTTATTCAAAGCATAGAACAAAGAAAACATACAAAATCTTCAAACTGAGGAATGTATTTAAAGTAAAAGAATCGGATCACGTTGAATTTAATGGCAGCATCACTTCTCAAAAAGTTGTGACAGGGCCATGTTTGTCACTGTAGTATCCTTTACTCTTTGAACAACACTCGGTAAACTTCTGGGAACTGAAAAGACCTGAGAATTTCGATTCCTCTAACCACAGAATAGTTTTCTGTTCTGTCTCAATCCATTTTTTTAATGAGCCTGAATCCAACAATTATGTTCAAATAAGGCTTCTTCTCTTCTTTGCATGACAGAGCTTTGACCTGCATTTGTAGATGGTGCATTGAACTGTGTTCACAGACCGTGATTTCTGGAAGTGTTCCTGAACACATGCAGTGATTTCCATGACATAATAATGCATATTTTTACTGTAGTGCCGACCGAGGGCCCGAAAATCACTGGCATCCAGTTCTGATTTCTGGGCTTGTCCTCTGAGCACAGAGATTTCTCCAGATTCTGAAAATCATTTGATCTTATCTTGAGTGTAAATGATGAGATATTTAAAGTCTCCTCAGTTTTACTTTCAGGAACATTATTCTTAAATTGCTCCAAAATTTTTAGATGCATTTGTTGGTAGATTGGTGAACTGCTGCCAATCTTTACTTCTAAGGAACTCTTCCTCTCTAAGATGCTCTTCTTATACCCAGTGATATTACGGACCTGACCCCATCCAACTTCTGAGATGTGTTGCTGTCATCAAATTCAAAATGAGCTAATTTCTTTCTTTAAAAGAAAAATGTCTTAGTTTAAACATTTGATATGCTTCTACTGATATCTTCTATTGTGAATAAAATGTGGGTTTATCCAATTTGCAAATCATTGCGTTCTTTTTTTATTCACATTTTACAGTGTCCCAACTTTTTTTGGAATTGTGGTTGTAATATAAAAGTGATTTTAAGCCACAAACCCTCATCAAGTTAAAAATTTCTTTAAAATTTCCCATCAAATGAATCTTTAAATGATCATGTTGTTCTTTTGAACATCTGAAAATTTCTTACAGTAGGAATTGTTTTCATATCATGAGATCCAAAATTGTTTTGGAGCTTTGGCTCTAACCAAGATTTGGTTGTTGATGAAACACTGGTTTTTGCAACAGATTATTACTGATTGAAAAAAAAAAATTCATTCTAACCTTTAACGAAGTAGTCTCTGTTGGGTCCAATGAGGGTGTTGTAGGGATAACCATAGTATGCCAATGTGTAGGGATCACACTGATAAACGTAGTTCTGCTGAGTAGCCTCTGAAGTGGCAGAAGCTCCCCCCTTTGAGGCCTTCTGGCGTGAGTACTGCTCTTTATCAACGGGTTTGGCGAGCGTCACCTCGATGCAGGACCCTTCTACCTCTGTGCCATTGAGGTTGTCCATAGCCAACACAGCATCGTCCCGGGAGGTAAAGTGGACAAAGGCGTAGTCACGGATTTTCTTTACACGCTCTACACATCCAGGGTTAAACTGACTGAAAATCTGAAGACAAAGGATGGGAGAAATTAAAATCGTGTCAGAAATGTTTTTGCATGCCCAAACCCGAATAGCCGGTCGATCCTCACCTGTCTGATCGTCTCCTCGCCGGTTTCCATCATTAGATTCCTGACATACAAGATCTTCACTGTTTCCATCACGTCTTCATCTACATCAATCTCTGGCTCCGCCCAGTCCACTGCAATCTGGTGGCCCCACAGCTGAATGCGTCCAGGCATCAGCTTCCTGCGAGCCATGGCGGCTGCACGATGTGACTCATACTCTACAAAGGCAAAGCCACGGTTCTTCATCTTGTCTGCAGCGCTGGCATAAACTATCACATCTAATACACCTTCTGTCACCTTGGAGACCTCTTCCAGGATCTCCTCACGCTTCTTGGTCTTGGGAATGCCACCAATGAAAAGACGGCAGTTGTCCACGGAGGAGCAGACACCCAGCAGCCGCCCAGGCCGCACTTCGTAATTATTGAGCTCCCGCACGGCTCTCTTGGCCTCGTGTTTCTCTGTGTACATCACAAAAGCGTACCCTCGATTTTTCCCATCAAAGTCCATCATCAAACGCATCTCATAGATGCGTCCTACGGACTCAAACACTGGGACCAACTCATCTTCATAAACATCCCGCGGAATCTTTCCGACAAAGATTTCACAGCCTCGAGGAGGAGATGGACCATTCCAACCGGGAGGGGGACCGTACTTTCGCTGACCATTTTCCTGGACCATACTGTAGCCAGTACGCTCCATCAGGGCCACCAGTGCGGCCTCATTAGGTGCACCGGCAACACCCTCAGGGATGGTGAGCTGTCCATGGTGAGAGTGATGGGCACCAGAGGATTTGGAGGATTTGGAGGGGGCAGCGTTGTTACTCATGGTCGAAGAAGAAGCAGGATCTTCAGCTGTCATTCTGACAAAACCATCCAATCAGATCAGGGCCTAAAGAAGGATAAGAGAGAGATCTGTCAAATTATACTGAATTAAATGGCTGCTGTAAAGACAGAGAAACAAAATACAGCAGGAAGAAAATAGGTTGATGATCAGAAGGCATCATTTAAACAACAGTGACTGATTGCTGACTTTGAGCACAATTTGCATGCGAGATTACCTGACTAAAACAAACCAGCACACATTACGAGGCCTGAACACCACAGTGGAAATACAGCATCCATAAATCCTCAGGGCGCCCTCCCCTATCAGTGGTTTTACAACCTTGTTTTGTTGAGTAACTCAGATCTCTTGCTGACCTCTGACCCCTATCAGAGAGATTGAAGGGCTGTAAACCCTGAAACCTCCAGCTCAAGGTTCACCGAGTATGACCAGGTCACATGCTCAGTGCATGTGTGTTTGTGTGGCGTGCATGTATGTAAAAACTCAGAGAGGACTTAAGCTATAGGAGGAATTTTGTGTAACACAAACCCTGTTATGTGGCAAAAGGCTGCACACATTCATCTGTGCACGCTCACCACGTGGCGGTGTTGGATTTTCCATCTCCTTATCAATATGAATGCCATACAGAGTGTGGGTGCAGCTATTAAGTGTGTGTGCATGTGTGTTTCAGTGTGTCCTCATTAAGTAGTGCAGCCCTAAAAAAGGAACAGAGAACAATCAGAAATCGGCTTCCCAAACATAAACCTCTTACTCTGTTATTTTCCAACACAGCCGGCATTCAGAACGGAAAAATCCACAGCTTTTTAAATCCCCCAAATCATGCTGCATAAAATAGTAAGCAACCAATCAGAGCAGACTATAGCGCTAATTTGATTTGACTCAGTATCATGTAAAAACAAATGGGCCAAAAAAACAAAAACTCGCTACTTAGGCTGGAAGTCTTTGCTTGGGTTTCTTTGTGCATCACAAGATTGCCTGGACTAGGATGGAGATAGGTGAGGCAGTCAACAAAGGCAAAACACTAAAAAGCCAAGCAACCATGGTAACCTGCACACTGATCTGACCTGACCCAACATCTCACTCTCCTACAAACACACCTGTTCACATGTCATTTTGTCCAAGGCTGAATGAAGGGCTTAGAATGACTAGTTCAAACATGGATGATAGTACAAAAAAGGAAATATGATTTAAATGTCTTTTTTAAACAAAGCACAAACTCCCAAAAGGTTAGGAAAGGAAAAGGAAATCACCAAGTGTGAAAAAAAACAAAAAAAACAATTTCCTCCTTTATCTTTTGCCAGTAGTTTACCACTGGTTGCTGAATCCTGACAAAGGTCAAGATGACATTCATTTATATCTGCTTTTCCAAAATAGTTTTCCAAGAACGGGTCATGGACCTGTTCTTGGGTAAAACTAAGGACAATGTGTATATTCTAGCTCAGGAAGCAAAATCTTTGAGCATTTAACTGGCCTGCCTGTCAGCACACAGGTCTTACTAAACAAATAATGCCGAAAGCCTTCCCAGTTGTATCCACAGGTTCAAATTTTTCTGTGACGTGTGGATTGTCTGAGGTTAACGCCAGAATTCGTATGTCGTGCAAATTCAGTGGAAGGTTGCTAGGAGCTGATGTTGTTGGGAGGTTCTTTTTTAACTAGGCTGCCAAACAGAGACTGTCACCTTCAAACTAACTCATACTTTGAAGTATGTCTCTGCTTCTAGTTTGAGACACACTTTTTCAAGTTTTCCTACCACTCAGCTAACAGCTCTTTGGACACCAGTTGGGGTAATCTATGCAAAAACTACAGGTGGCTGCAATCTGCTAAAGACCAAAGCAACACGCAACCAGGTTTTTTGGTGCAGCACCATCTTTTTGACCAATTTGACTTACTGACAGCTAGCAGGCACTCACCGGGTGGGGAATACACATTTTTCCTTTGTCACCAAATTGTAACACATCAAATATGGTGGACGACTGTCCAGTAATGTATGCGGGACCTCAAGTAAGACCACTCTATAGGCTAATGTTAGTCTATAGAAGACAACTTTTTAAAAATATTTTTGGCCCTTTTAACTGGCTTTATTGGGTAAATACAGCGAAGATCAACAGGAAAGCAGAGGGGAAGACACGCGGCAAAGGGCCACGGGTCAGACCTGAACCCGGGCCAGCTGCTTCCAGCCATGCGGCATATGGTCGCCTGCTCATCCGACTGAGCTAAACCAGCAGCTCTATCGAAGACAACTTAGCCCTAACCCTTCACTTTAAAAAATAAAATCTTCTGCTAGTTGTAGGCAAATTATTTTTAAGAAAAAAAAGGGGCAAAAAAATTAATCTGAAAGATGCCTTTTGGGGGTCCTACACATGTGGTAATGTAAGAAAAATAAAAGTGTTATAAAACAGTTTGTACGTATTTTGTAGGGTGGTGATTTTATCTGCTTGGACAGCAGTCCCCAACGTCCGGGCCACGGACCGGTCGTTTGGTACCGGGCCGCGAGAGTTGAGGCTCGGGTGTGAAATTTATGTTTTTCAGGGTTTTTATTGTTATTTTTTTATCGTTTTTATCGTTAACTCGGTTTCCCTGGGTCTTTTCCCGTGTGTTATGAATAAATCTTCTTTTTTGGTACCGGTACTGGTTTTATTTTGTTGTATTTATCCACGACACCTTAAAGGCCAGTCTGTGAAAATATTGTCGGACATAAACCGGTCCTTGGCGCAAAAAAGGTTGGGGACCGCTGTGCTTGGACACACTAACCACTACCTTACAGCTTCCTCTGGATGTAGTCTTGTGTTTTTAATCAGTGCAAAGTAATTATAAGGAGACGACAGACGTAAAATCACCCTCTGTAAATATGATTATTGCTGGAATGTTCCTTTATGACAAAAAAACAAAAACGCCCTAAATAACTTACATGGTTTGTTGCACTTTATCAGTATTTTTTCTCATTTCATGTCCGTTTTTAGGGCTGCCACTGAAAACATTTGGGAAGGTAGTTTGTTTTGGCAAACAAACAAACTATGCGGTGCATTCATCATCTCTACAGCTCACGACATTTTAATCTCTTCTACTTTTTTGCTTCTGTGTGGTTTTCTTTGTCTGCTTCAGCAGCTCAGCGTGCCCTCCCTCTGTTCCTTCTATCGTGTGAAGTGCTAACATGACTCGATCTCTTATCGGCCTTATCTTACCAGGCTGATGACAAAAGGAGGACAATATTCACATTGGGAGTTCTGCTAGATGATAAAATGAAGCTTTGTAACACAGTGAGCTTGACACTTTGTACACTGAAGGAGTTTGTATTAAAAAAAACAACAAATTTAAATCATTCTTCCTGCTTTTGACCACTTCCTAGACATTCCTAACTTCCTCAGTGCTGACTGTGTCAGGAGTGAAGTGAAACTCAGATTCTCTGTTGTAAAAATATGAGAATAATTTGCATGAATGTGAGATCCTTTGTCAAGTGTAGCACATATACAACACGGCGTATTAAGTGACAAAAAGCAGCATTGTGCTTGCAGAACATCTTCAGCATTCATTCCTGCATGTGTATAAGTGACAGAGAAAGGCAGAGCGGGGAGGAGGAGGAAACCTGAGGCTGAAACAGGTAGATAATTAACCAAGGTGAACACAAATCACAGCCTTTATTCACAGAGAACATAAAGATTTACAGATGGTGTCTCATCCAGTAAAGACAAGGAGTTTAGAAAGTTATGACCACTTAGGTGTGGCTCACGTCTTCAGATTTGAGCCTCTTTGTTGGGGCATAACAGGAACAGCTAGTTACTTGGTTAAAAATAATCTACCTTGACATTAAGAGCTCAGAGTTCACCTGGTCAAAGGTTATGAACTCGGAGTGGCACAAGATGGAACGACCGGCAAGCGAACACGCGAAGGAAGTTCAAGAGCGAGAATTTGATTAGTTAACAGAGCCAAGCTATTGCCATGAGATTGCCTGCTACGTTACGTTTATGATTGATAGAAGCACCTGATTCTCTGCATATTAACAGCGTGTTACTGGGGACTGAGTTGCTTTATGAGCGGACAGAGAGGCTTTTACAGACTTCTTCAGGTCATCATAAACACAGATTGACTTGCAAATTCCATCTTTTTCCTCAAAAGAGCAAGTGAGCCTATATCATTATGAATGTGTAGTCAGCTATGAAGAGGAAGGACATTGTATTATTTATGACTTTAGGATTTCTGTTATCAGAAGAATATACATGTACAAAGGTCTGCAAGCCAAGAAAGTCTTTGCGGCTTCCCAGTTCACTGCAGATTATGAACAAAGAAAATCTAAGTGTGTGCAACATGAACAATGAATCCCACAGTTAGCTGTTGGATCCCGAGTGACAGCAATCCAGAGCACTGATGAAATAGGTCTAAGAAGGCCGCCATCTTTAGCTGTACGCACTCATGTAGACACGTGGAGGAAATTGATTCCCAGCAGCCCCCTAACAACAGCGTCGCAAGGCAGCGGAACAGGATAATTGAAGCACCAAATTTTAAATAAGCCTCAGTCCTGCTGCTTTCTACATGCAACACAAACACCAACCAGATAGCAACAGATGTGGTCCTAAATAATTCAAATACTATTTAAACCATCCTTCAAAGACAGACAGGTCCGTAGAGATAACTGCTACAACAATAATCTACACACAGTCTCAAGTCACAAAAAGGTGTCATTCAAGGACAGCGAGCGCCTATCCAATCAAAAAAAGCTAGAGATACGGGGAAGTGAGAGTAAAACAGAGTAGAAATCTTGAGAAAGATCGCAGCAGAGGGATGGTGGTGGAAAAGAGAAGAGGAAGTAGAAGCAGAGAGCGGTCAGAGAGGAGGATATCTACCCCTGTTGCTTCACAGAGCTCCGCTGCTTGGCCGCCTGCTCTGGGAGTGTTAGTCCACCTCCATGAGAGACAGGTACAGCAGGGCACTGAGCACAGAGTCCAGCCTCCTCTACACACACACACACACACACACACAAACTCAAGTACCTGTTTTAGCTCCACCCTCATCAGCTCTCACGCTTGCAGCTTTGGGTCAGTGTGTATGTGTGTGTGTGTGTGTGTGTGTGTGTGTGTGTGTGTGTGTGTGTGTACATGTGGATGAATCTCAGCTTTACTTTTACTGTTATTTCATACAAATGCAAGCATGTTAACAAAATGTACTATTAAGTAGAGCAGTATTTATATTTCACACACTTATATACTGACACTGTAGAAAAATGTTTATTCCATGATCTTAATCGTAGTCTCCTTTTCAGACTTTCCATGTACAAATGACATAATTAAACCAGTGATTTTTATTTATCTGCTTACTTAAAAACAAATAAATAAACTCTCAGTGTTTACCAGCCAAGAGAAGCATGCCGCTAACTGACATTAGAACCAAGGCCTCGGTCACCCAGACCTAGAGACCAGTCTGCAACCCCCTGGCAACCATTGGTCACTAGGGAAAAACATATTGCCAAACCGGTTGGCAAGTGGTTGCTGGCAATCGTCAGGTGAAAGTGGTCACAAAGAGGCACACAGTCCTGCTCCAAAGCCTCTTTGTGATTGCTCTGGTTACTAGCAGATGGCTGTGCAGTTTGCATGAAAGATGCCAACTTGTCGCTGACTGTGGCAAAACTGTGAAAAGTGCAGAGACTGTCTCACTACCACTCACTGAGTACTTGGCTGGTGTTTACTTGGAAGGCGCCGGCTTGTTTGAAAAATCTGCTAGTGATCACCAAAGCAATCACAAGGAGATTTTAGGTGGAGCTCCCTCTGCACGATCGAGTTTTCCAGAAGTCACTCACCAAGCTGTCAGGGAATACACACTTTTTCTTAGCAACCTATTTTCTAGCACTTCCTTTTGTGAAAGATAGTGGTTTTAGTTCAACCGAAAGAAAAAAATTCCTGCATTTATCCAAGCAGACCTAACAGAGTACTTTTACACTACTTTTACCTTTATAGTACTTTTACTGCATATAGGAATACAGCTATACGTTTTCACTGATCCAAAGCAGCTGTAGAAAAAAAAAAAAAACAACAAGTCTTTGTTCCCTGACAAGGGAAAGCAGGTAATGCAGGGAGGAGTATGATGGGAAATTGAGTTTTAATGGGTTTTGAGGGTTTTCTGCTTAGATTCACAGAAAAGGGAAAAATGTTCAGGAAATGGTCAAACTGAGGTTTGAACACTTGCTCATGTTTGTGCTGCAGTGAAAGGATATTGGGAATTCTGACTGGAAACTACCCCTGGAGTGATTTATGTCATGTCAGCACAAAACTGCGACTGTATATAAGTGTGTGCATGTGCATTCGGGCATTCACGTGTGTTTTTTCTGTACATAACAACGGTGAACATGTTCCTAGCACAGCTTAACCTAAGCAAACAGCACACACCTACCTGGGCAGTCAAAAGAGCAGATCAAGATATGAGAGAGAGGAAGGAGAAAAAAAAAGTCACACACTTTCAGATTTTGTTCAAAACAAAGAAAGAAAAAACTTCCCTGAGTCCTCTGAAAGGAGCGAGAAAAGAGAGTGTTTTTTGGGAGACGTGAGAGTCACAGTCTGGTGAAAAGCACACTAAGTTTTAGTTGCTAGTGAAACTGACCTCACTCTTTAACGACTGAGTAAACAGGCAAGAAGACAGGGTGTGAAGTATAAAGGCCAAAGAATAGTGGATGGACAAAGAGTAAAGAATAAATGATAGTGAGATACAAATGGGCTTTTCTGTCAAAAGGTCAAAAGTATGAATGTAAAGGTGTGTGTGTACATGAAAAAAAAGAAGAAGAAGGTGTGGGGGGCTGAGTGTAAAGTAAAACCGGGGTTTCTACTAAGCCGAGGGGGGTCGGTCTAAATTAAATCATTAATGGTGACTCATTAGTAGGAGCCAATCAGAGCTCAGGCACGCCTCAGAGATTTTAGGTGTTCTGGTGACTGCACAGTTAATCGTTTAGGAGGTCAAGTCAACAGTTTATCGTTTAACTCCACAGGAAGAACTGAGAGACGGTCGAAAAACGCTGACCGTCTCCTTAATCATTGGACACGCTCACCAAATCATTGTTCAGGCACCGTTCACACCACGCAGTCATTCATGTGAGACGGCATCTTTCAGAGCGCAGAAAATGATGATTTACAAGGAATTATGAAATAAAGCTGCAGTCCTGCATATTTTATAATCGTCAACAATTCCCATGAAAAGCCAAATGACAGAATCATCCATCACATTTGTTTTGCTGCAGCTGATTTGGGAAAACAAATCTTTTGAAATTTGGATATTGCGACTTTGACTAATAGAAAATTAAGTTCAAATAAATTCTTATGTGCAAAGAACGATCGTTTTTTCATGTTCATCTGCTGAGAGGACAAATACATGCATTCACTGATTGGTTTTTGATGTCAGACGAGACTGGTTTTTAAACGTAATGCTGCATGGCTGATACTCACGTTGTGTTTAAGTAAATCAATTACTTAGAACTAAATCAATCATGAGTAATCAGTGGAGAGAAAGAACTGATAGAGCTGTCTTAGACTTTGTAGGATATTTATGATAAGCTGGCTCCCTATTAAGGCCAGGGTTAAAAGAGACACACACACACACACAAACACACAGGAATCTGCTACATAGGCAAAACAATGAATAAGCTGGAATAAAAATCAGCCATAAAACAGCCCTGGTAATCAGTATCTCAGCTAGAAAGGGTGACTGATTATTACATGCGCCATCTATATAAGTAAATGAGTAGCGTGTCACAAGACCAGAGGTCCCGCTGTTCATTTCTGCGGAGTGATACGACCTGTAGGAGTGCACCACACTGTTCAGGCCACACTGTTTTCCTGGAAGAGCATTCTTCCAGTCAGCCACAGAAACTGCTGTAGAAATAAATTAAAAAAAAAAAAAGAAAATAAAAGCTTCCTGGTGTGATTTTCATCACCTCAAACTGCTTCCAAGTTTCAGGTGGCTCTCACATCTCAACTCTCTGACAGATTTCAGCACACATATTGTTTTTAACTTTGAAAAGGCCGAGCAGGATGGTATCTTTTGATTAGAACGGCACCAAATATGAAGGAGGCATCGTGGTGTCTCTTCCCGGTGTACGGTGTATTGTCTGAGTCACATCACAGGGAAACAATGAACTTGACAAAAGAGAAGTGAGCACTGCGGCTGACCTCTAAAGACACATGATGTTCTCATGTTGACGCAGCTCAGCTGTCAACATGCTGACGCCAACAGGATGACGGAGAAACAAAAAAAACAAAAAAAACAATCAGTCCTGGCTGAGACAAAATGTTTATATTACATTAGCTAAACTCCTGAGAGGCTTTGCTTCTGTCCCTGCGTCTGCTCCCTTATGCCTCCTTCTCTTCGCTTTTCCTTCCTCCCATCCATGTACCTGTCACCCTCATTCCTCTGGTTCACCCAAGCTCAAAGACGAGCAGCAGGGAGGGGGAGGAAGGAATGAAAGAGAGGAGGCAAGGAGACGTAGGAAAAAGGGGAAGATTAGAAGAAAAGGTAAGAGAGTCTGAGTGGGGATCTGAGGAGGAAAAGACCAGATGGAGAGGAGTGAGGGAGGTTAACGAAAAAAGAGAGGGGGGGGGGACCAAATGTTCAGGCCTCCCTCAGCGCTAGAAAGCCCTTCAAAGTGAAACTGGCCTGAAGAATTTCAGGTCAGACGGAGTGCGTAAGTGACCACCTCCAGCTCGGAGTAACTCCACTACGGAGGAACGATTCCAGCTCATTTACTCTGAGAGCCCCCTCCACCTCCAGGACCTTCACATTTGTCTCAAATGTCACTCAAAACAGCACGATTTGAGTCCAGCATGAGAATCTAATGCAACAGAACAAAGATCCACGAAGAAGAGCTTAGTCTTGTTATAAAGCATCACAGTATACAGATGCCATGCTGCGCGCCCCTTCATACAGCTACAAAGTCATTACTAATCAGAAGAGCTGCTTTGGCACTTGCGGAAAGGAGCTTTGCCTCCTCAGACAAACACATTCCTCCGGCTAATCAGCTAGCCCGCTCAAGGCCATAGCAGACATTGTTTCAAGCAATTACTACTGATGCTGGCGGTGTCACACTCGTGACACGGGCTCCTTCAGAGTGTGTGTGAGTGTGTGTGTGAGGTTTAACACGGATATTTGGTCATGTTTGACACCGAGCAACATGACTTTATTTTGGGATTTTGTTTTTTTTGCAGTGTTTTTCCCATTCACACCTACTTCAAAAATGACCTAATCTTCACGTACACTCGGGCCCACCCGAACACACCGAGTGAGTCAAATTCCCACAACAGCATGCTTACAGCAGACGGAAACAACAGCGATGTCACTACAAACAGCTTGTTTTTTAGCTTTTCCATCACAAAGTGAACCCATTCATCTGTTATTGTCATTTCTGACAACCCTCAGTGAATGAATGAAGCAGCATGTCTCTCTCTCTCTCTCTCTCTCTCTCTTAAGCACACACACACACACACACACACACAAAGCAAACACCTCACCTCACTGGGGTAAAAGTCCACGCATTATATGATGAAGAACCCGGAAGTCTACAGGTAATAATACCAGCTTCTCTGTGTAGCCACTGAAGCATTTTTATCCCCCACCCTAAACACACACACACACACACACACACACAGTGGAGTGCCATGCCACTCCACTGGTTCCACTGGTTCCACTGTAGGGATACCTTGATCTCCACTCCAATCTCTGTTTGGAATAAAGATAGCAAAGGCACTTAAACCGATCAGTTTGACTGTGATAAAGTGGTGAAACACTGGTAAAAACTCTGGTAAAATGTTCCAGCAAAACTTGACGGATTTCTACTTAAATTGAAACAGAAACAGCTGTTTAATCAGAAAAGTCTCCATCAGAAGCCGTCCTGTTAGAAACGTCTTTGAGGCAAAAGCTTCTAGAAAGTATTGAGGTCATCTTTCATGAAGATACCCGTCTGTAACGAACAGGCTTTGAGGAAACTCAAGCAAATTAGATTTTTAGCACAGAGACCACAAAACAGACAGAAACAACCTTCGGGGTCAGTTTTAAGATGTTACCTGTTTTCCAGACTCAGATGTTGTTGATCAGGCTGAGGAGATGCAGTCTGTTTTGATGGGGTATCTTTTCACACCTATCTAAAACTCTCTCCCTGCGTCCATTCACACTCCTTTGGTGTTGACAGGCTGCAGGAGTTTAGCCAGTCTCCTTGAGTGCCTGAGTCTGTGTGTTTGAGTGCCGAGGTAAGCAAAGGTGGTTTAGTGTTTACTCATTCTCAATGGCCAGAGGAGAGAGGTGGGGCCACTTAGGGCAGGTAACCCCCTCCCTCACCCACCTTTTTCTCCCTCCTTCAATCTCTCTCTCTCTTGCTAAGCAGATAAGGAGTCAGAGAAAAAGGGAATGCAAGGGATGAAAGGGCAAAGGGTGTGACAAACAGTGGTGACTGACATCAGAGAAAAGACATGAGCTTGCGTGGGACTCAGAACAATACACTCCTGATTACATTAAATGAATAAAACCAAAAAAACCTGACACGGAGTAGAAAATGATCGAGGAAGTAATTACTGGAATTTGCAGGAAAATTTTCCAAATGCCGGCCTTTTTTTCTAAGAGGACAACAAACTTTCACAGTCCCAAAACAAAGCAATCAGCGAATGTTTATTCTAACTACAAACCTTCATGAAACAGATAAACACACTCTAGCACTCACACAATAAAAGCTCTTCTTTCTTGTTGTTAGGCAACAAAACCCCTCGAAAGATCTCGCTGATCACATCAGCTCGTTCCAAAACCACAGGTGCAAAAATAAATACGTCAAATATATAAAAATCAGGTGTTGTTTAAACACCAGTTTTTAATAAATGTAACATCCACAAGACGGTCGTAAGACATCTTTAAAGGAAGCGTGACCAGCAGAGCCAGAAACAACTATAAAGTAAGGAGGGAACGCCTCTCATTAAAAATAAAAACATGAGGCTAGAGACACTTCTGTGGCTTTGTGAGCTAAATTTCTTTCACACGCTAACATATACTTTAGTGACTGACAGGTTGATTTATTTTATTTTTTACTTATCATAGCTAATTAAATGTTGTGTGATTAAATATCTCGACAAGCTAACTTTCAAGTTATGCCAAGTTAAGCTACAAGAAGATAAGCTAACTCATTTAAGCTAAGCTCAGCAGGTTAGCTTGGATAACTCAAACAAGCTAACTTTGTTTATTTTATTTATTCAGTCCTTACTATTAGGAGCAGTTAGCAGCAGTCACGCAGCTCCAATCCATTCTCATGGCTGTTTGTGAAAAAGTCACAATTTTTTTTGTGTGTGTGTGCATCATATTTTTCAACAGCTAGTAGAGTTATATCTGTAATTTGTTGGACAAAGATACAGTTTCTGTAATTTTGCCTCTGTGCACCCCGACAGCTGGCTTCAATCAATCAAGCTGTCTCTGGCATGCAGACTTTTTGCTAAGGGGTTTAACAGTGTTCCCTTTTTATATATCTTCAGGCGTTTTTCAATCATAGATCTGTACAGATTATTAACCTAGTGCGATACTGTAAATCAGGAGAGATTACTTTAAGGCCGGAGCCATTTACAGTTGTATTGAAAGACACAAACCCTTTGTCATCGTGATATTTCCTTGATTTATAGCTCAGGTTCAATCAAGTCAGTATCTCAAAAAGTCTTTTAGATATTTCTGGTTTTGCCACAGTGTATGCACAATGAAATTTTTCTGGCCACTCCCAGCGAGTATCATGATTAAGTTTCACCTGACTCTTTTGTTCGTGTTGAATTAAATATGAACTGAAAGTCACTTTGGTGGTAACATATTAAAGACAAAGTAAATGGAAATCAAAGCAAAGCAGTCACATTCCAGTCATATTCACCAAAACACGGGGAAGGTGAGAGAGAATAAGAAGAACACTGACAATTTACATAACTTTAAACCGTAAAGAGAACAGTGCCCTATAATCTTATCAGATGGGATACTGTTACTACAGGGGGAGGTTTGTGCATGTGTGTGTTTGTGTGTGTTATTGCCATTGTACAAGTGACACATTAACCACTGGCTCTGTTAATGAAGGACAGGCAATCACTGGTTCTTTTTGGCAGTACACACTCTCATTACCCACTATATGCAGATACCCAGTTCAAAGTTTAAAATGGGGAAATCTATTCTCTCTCCAGTGGGGTGTAAAAAGGTTGGCATGATGGCCACACAGAGTCATAAAGTTATTTTAAAGTAGGAGAGCGCATGATTCAAACACCAAGATGACTTTATGGTTCGCACACTGCATCTCAAACTTCACATCTCTAAAGTGCCTTCATGATGTCACGTCAACGATTCATGACCCAGGTGATAATTATACTATGATAATATTATCTCTAATAACTCAAATATAGAAATAAGTTTTTAAAAATTAAAATAAGGACAAAAAAACAAAAGCAGCTTTAGAGATCATTAATTAAGGTTGTATATTTTTCCAACTATCTCTACAAGAGGAGCTACAGATGTTAGTAGATATATTAATTTGAAGAATCGGGGCTTTTTTAAACCATTTATTCAATATTCAAATAATATTTTTAATGCTTACTGGCGCCAATTGTCCCTAAGAAAGAATCACTTCCTCCAAAAGCTAAAGTGGGAAGCTAATACAGTTTAAACCAACAGCAAGAACAGGGTCTCTCAAAAAAAGGTGCAAAACAGCATGAATGAAATGCAATACAAGCAAAGAGTCACAGCCGAATGAAGAGGAGACACAAACAGAGAGAAAGAGATATGGGACCGGCCCTGCAGGTCTGACATGAACCATTGGAAGCTGTACACAAAACGACTTTTACAACGGACACTGTGATGTTCAAGCCTGACGTCTTGTTTCTAATCAGAGTGAGAGCAGTAGATGCCAAAAAAACTCTCTGGCATACATTAACACCCCAAAAAACCAACATCAGCTAATATCACTGAGCTGGAAGTTTGCTGTGTAACTGTCGTATATTAGAAAACAAGAATTTAAACAGTTTTATTGGCAAGTGGGTGTAATGTACATCTGACTTTTCTCAGCTCAAGGTTAACCAGTCTGTGCGCTCTGTAACGTTTTTGAAATAAAGTCAGTATTAATTGAGCACGCCGTTTGTTCAGGCAGGACAATGCCAGCCCTCATGAGCTCATGGCTCAGGTGATACCTGTGTAAACATCCAAACTGAAAATCTCATACAGTCACTGCACATATACTTTGCAACCCTGACTGAATCTGACTGAATCAGTGCTACATCCATCATCACTGACAGCCGCGCTGATCTTGCTGCTTCTGTCCGCAACTCCAGCTTTCAATAACATGCACATGGAACTAAGTCATACCACCAGATATTTAAATTTGAAGATTTAGATACTGGTATTGACTTCAGACCAGTGCAAACATTCCAGATGCTCATACATATGCTGATATGATACAGCCTGTGCACATTTTTCATTTGGCTTTGCTGACCTTTAAGAACAACTATTTTGTTTAATGAATCGATCATAAAAACTTCTGCAAAATCATTTAAAAGTATCTGCTGCATTCAATTTGAGAAACATGACCAGCGCTACATTTTAGAGTGCTGGAAATTCACGTGTAAAGTCAGACATCATCAGCGGGTTTGCAACGAGATCGCGTTGAGTTGGCGTTAAGGTTTTGTGTTGAATGTAAACTTCAGTGTCTTTACTACCGTTAATACATAAACATTACAGAAATGTCCTGACATGTGTCTCAGCACCGCAAGGTGTCCGTTTCTCATGAAAAGATTTCCACCAGGCAGCAGATCACCCCACTGTCAGAGTCAGCAACTCGACCCGCTTTAAAAAAACAAACAAATAAAATAAAGAGAGACTCTGGGGTTTCAGTGTGATGTTATCCATGTTTATCTGTCAGCGTGTACCAGTCAGCTCTGACCTAATAACTCTAGAATGTAAAATGTTTAGTAGCAGTAAAAAGTACCCATAAAACTAATAACTTATACGCCCCTTTTTTTGTCCACTATTGCTTGATATACAGTAGATAAGATCTTGTCACATGACATTCCCTACGCTAAATCTAAAACTAAAAATGAAACTGAACCCATTTCTACAAAAATATACACAAAAATGCAAAAAAACAGCATCTCCACTCCTCCTCCTTTATCGCACACAGTTTTGCAACATGATCTATTTTAGGGTCAGTATCACAGTATTAAGTATTTTGTGTTAGTAAGTATTTTGTCAGCCAAGCCTTTTCTAGGACACAAGTGTCCTTGTGAAATGTACCGAATCAAAACTGGATGAGAACGGTTTCACTTCAGCATTCTCATCATCATCACCCCAACAGAGAAAGCAAACAGCACAGGGTGTCAAACTGTTGCCTATATGTGATTACACAAAACGTGTAGAGATTGTGTGCATGGAGAGAGAAAGCGGGGGAAAAAATGCTGTTCAGCTTAAAAATCCTCAGATAGTAAGACTGCACTGAAGCCAACAGGAAAAGTCTGGTTCTACTCAGTCTAACACTTCCTCATTCAAAGGGTCACCTCGCATCCTGTAACTGTTGTCAGCCAATCCGTATGTCCCACTTATCGTGAACAAAAATGACTCAGCACAAAAAGAA
>VUQG01022905.1:0-10552 GCA_015106755.1 Etia nguti | reverse complement strand
GTAACAACACACACACACACACACACACACATGCATACATTCAGATAAAGCAACCCCCCTCCACAGACACACACACACACACACACACACACAAACAGTAGGGAACTTGCGAGCATGTGTGTGTGTGTATAGGAAACTGAGATTGAGTCAGACGTGCTCACACAGAGAAATAACGTTTCGACACAGCGGCTGAACTCTAGCAGGGAGGCGGCCGGGCCGTTGAATAAGTTGCTCAATACTTTTTGACTTTAATGCTTACTAACAGATTTCACACAACCCTTGAAAAAACTGCAAATACAAAAGCATATACACGGCAATAAGTCAGGCTTCTGTAACTGCAGCAGGCTGGCCGTGGAGTTCACCCCAAGTAATCTAAATACATCACAATACATGTTTCACGGCTGATTGTAGTGAAGAAGCACAGATGAAACAAGTTTTAGCCACCATTACCTGATTCTAGAGTAAAAGCAGAGAAAACCCACCTACAGCCTGGAGCAGGGCTGCACCAGCCAAACATAAACCTAGTCTTAACTACACCCAGTCTCAGTGATGCACATTAATTGCTGGGGTGCATTGTTAATGATTTTCTGGTGTCTCACTGACTTATAATTTTGGATTTGCAAGCAAATAAAATGGAATAAAAGAAGAGGCGATTTCACCACTTCAACACTGGAAAAGCAAAATTACTAAAGCTGTGCAAGAATGAACAGGTGCAGAGTCTAGTTTGGTAAGAAGAAGAAACAACTCGGAAATCTGTTCAGAAAACAGTGGAAGGAAAAAGTGGAGGTCCAGTCGCAGCTCTTCAGTAGGTCTTTCCTTAGAGAATTGAAACAGCTCCCCAGTGCTGTATCTGTCCATCCCTAACAGCTCTCTACTCTCTAAAAGTCTTATTGTGAAGTCGGTGTCATAAAAAAGCAGAGATTTTAACTTCACGTGTGCTCCTCTGCAGGTTCATGATTCACACAGCCGCCAGAAGAAGGCATAATCCTACATTGTGCAACAGGCAAAACTCTTATGTCAGACTTAAGATGCCAGGTTAAAACTGCTTTTTGCTTAAGACCTGGTGTAAGCTCTGCTGTTATGACCAGCCCGTGGTGCCTGAAGTTTGGTGGTTTAATAAAAATAAAATAAATGGAGAGACGCAAGTTCATCATAATACTTTGTAGAAAAGCCACCCACACACGAGCACACATTTTGTATATCCTTTGCATCTTTCTGCCTTTGGTCTGGTCCTCATCGGGTGGAATTTATCCTAAGTCAGAATGTGATCAGGTGACTGACTCTGCCATTTTAGGAACTTTCACTTATTTATTCTGAAAAGCTTCATCATGAGTAATGCGCTTGGCGTCTGCCAGTAGAGAATACAATCAATCGATCAATCAATGCCACAGTACCAGTTCGACTGGTGACCTGCTTGTCTTTTTTTCTCTGCATATTTGGACAAAGGTTGATCTTTGTTTCATCGCTCCACAGACATTTGCTCCACATCTTTACCTGTTTCTTGTTTTGCAAATTCCAACCTGCCTAATAACCTGCTTATAGGGCTTACCTGGGGTTTGTGTCTCGTGATGAATCATCTGACCTTTCTTGCCTACGTACCAGGAAGCATTCTTGACTTATTTTGCTGTCTCAATATGTTTTGGGGGTTTTTTTCCCACCATTGTGTAAAAAGATTTTCCAGTCATCCACACTGACTTGAGCTCCTCTATTTGATTGATCTACATTGTCAAAAATCATCCCAGCAATGAATTTGATCACTCTAAACAGCATTTCTCAGGTTTTAATATAATCTGACTTTGAATAAAGCTTAGAATTTAAGGTAGCATCTTTCATTTCACATGTGAGGACCAAAAAAAGCCCAAATATTTATGGTTCGTGTCGTATAAGGCAACAATATCCGGGGAGTGGGGGGGGGTTTCCATAATTTTATTATCCAGCAAATCACTTTTACTCGTTTCCTAAATAAACCACAGTGTTTTTTCCAACCACAACTCCTGGTTTGCAGTCATTTTCTTTACAGGGTGAACATCCACCTGCACAGACTTGCTTTAGTTAAGTGTTACGTCACAGTGAGTGGAAGATCAAGCTGCTTTTGAGTACCATTATTGATGTGTGTTGATACAGGACAGGCTTTTGAAAGGTATAAATCCCCACTGACAATATAATAACTCTGACACGAGATGAATACGAGTTTATAGTTTAAAGACGATCAGCTTTTGAAAGACCAGACTTTATGAGGTGGATGAAGTTTCACTGGCATGGTCTGTACACATGAGGTGAAAATTAAAAGATTAAAATATATTTGTTGCATGTAGTTCATTCTGTAAAAATCTGCCTGGTATGTAGAACTACAATAACCGTGTGGGCTAAGTCACACTTGAGAGTGTATTTAGACTGAAATTAGCATGCCATTGTTTTGTTCATTTCAGAAAAATATGTAAAATGTGTTTTGTTTATGGCTTGTGCACACTCTGTCAGTGAATTTTCATACACAAATCATGTTGTTTATGCCAGAAATAGATCAAAGTGCTCCAACAGAATTTAAAAAAGTCATTATGAGGACTGAAGTCTTACTGTGTGACACTGGTCACTCTGGTCTCCTATAGCAATGCTTTCAGTGACAGGGAGGAAATCATTACCAACACGATGGATGTCATTTTCACAGATAAAGGCAGTTCTATTGAGTGCGAGGGTTAGCATTGTTTAAAACTTTACAGTGCTCATATCATGTTTAATGGTTGGAAACTTCCAATAAAGAGCAGTCGTTCATAGGTCACGGGGAGATAAAATTGTGATGATATACAGTTCACTGTGTCAAAGGGGGACGAGGGGTTTAAACTGAGAAAACACCATTTGGCTCTTTCCCATTTAAAATGGCATGAAACACAACATGAAAACTGATTACAGTATAAGTTAAGCTGAAAAATCTGTTAAACATACATTTTCTTGTTTACAAAAGGAAAGGAAAGGAAATCCTTTAAGTGGCATCTGTAAACAAACCAGAGTTGAAGGATAATCGAGGTTAATTACCACCTGAACTATTTCCGTACTTAAGGTTATGCTTTATAGTTTCTCCTCACTTAACAAGACAGAGTACGACAGAAAAATAGGAAAAGAAATGGGAAGAGTCGTTATTTTAAATGACTCTCACACTCACTGGTCACTTTATTAGGTACACTTTACTAGTGCTTGGCTGGACCCCTGTTTTTGCCTTCAGAGCTGCCTTAACTCTTCATGGCACACACCTGACATTCCTCAAATTTTAGTCCATACTGACATGATAGCATCACAGTTACTGCAGATTTTTTGGCTGCACATCCATCACGTGAATCACTCATTTCTTCACAGCCCAAATGTGCACTGTTGGATTGGGATCTGGTGACTATGAAGGCCATCTGAGTACAATGAACTCATTGAAAGAAACCACGTTAATGATCTGAGCTTTGTGACATGGAGTGTTCATGGTCAGTAACAATACTCAGGCAGGGTGTGGTGTTTAAATGATGCTCAACTGATACTATGGGACACAGAATACCCCCCCCACACACACACACACACTATTACACTAACACCAGACCCCTGAACCATTCGCACAAGGTAGGACGGACCCATGATTTTATGCTGTTTACGCAAATTTCTAACCGTGCTATCCAAATGTTGCAGCAGATATCAACACTCATCAAACTAGGCTATGTTTATACAATCTTCTACTGTCCGATTTTAGTGAGCCTATGTGATTTGTAGCCTCAGTTTTCTGTTCAGTATTCTGCTGTAGCCCATCGTCTGTCTTCAGAGATGATGCCTTAGTTGTAACGAGTGGTTCTGGCCACTCTCCTCTGACATTTGACATCGATAAAGCATTTTCACCCATAGACTGCCGCTTGACCAGACCGAGCGTCTCTGTAAACACTAGAGATGGTTGTGTGGGAAAATCCCGGCAGATCAGCAGTTCCTGAAATACTCAGAACGGCCTGTCAGGCCTCACCTGAATCACCTTTCTTCCCAATTCTGATGTTGAGTTTTAACCTCAGCGAGTCGTCTTGACCATGTCTACATGCTTAAATGCATTTAGTTTCTGCAATTTGATTGGCTAATTAGCAGCAATTAGCTGTGTTAACAAGCAGCCGAACAGGTGCACCTAACAAACTGGCTGGTGAGTAGTCATTTCTGCAGATTATTCTTGGCACTTTAAGTTATTTAAGGAAACTAGAAAAAGAGAACACCTCAACCTGCAAGAAAAATCCTGCACCCTTCTTTAAACTTTTAAGTTACATGCACAGAGACTTGCACATGTGCACACAAAAAAGCACACACTCCCCATAATAAAAACCTCAGACCATGCCCTCGTTCCTACTCAATAGAAAGAGAGATCTGAGACACTGAGAGGAAGCTTCCAGCTCTCCTGATACTCTTATGACGCCTCACAATGGCACACAAAGGAATGAGACAGTTTAGTTATTCACCCCCAACAAAGTGGGTCCAATCAAGTTGTCACACACACAGCAAGGAGAACGGAGAAAGGTGGAAAACTTGGATCATGTTACTAATGTGAACTGGATTTACGAAGTCTATCAAAAGACCGTAAGTGCTGTGACTGCAGTTCGTGTGTCTCTTGAAGACCATAATTCTATTTAACAGATTTTGACACAAAGACTTTGTTTAAAGTCAGGTAAGTGCTATAAGAGTTAGTTTTAGACAAGCTTCCAGGAAATTAATCTAAGCCAGCGTAATGTTGCCTGAAGCTATATAAACACTAATATGCACAAATATCCTTGAAAAATGTGTGAAGTGTTTAGCAGCGTGTAAAACTAAAAAGCTCTCTTTCAAATATCACCGCCTGCGTCGTGGGGTAGTTAAACAAGAACTAACAAGGAAGCATTATGACGGGAAACAACGGCATCAGACCTGGAATCAATTGTGTGCACATTTTATTTACACAATGTGTGAATGTGTGCGCAGCTACAAAGCATATCCCTGATGTCTCATAAGTGTGTGAAAGCCATTAAATGCATAATGGTAGGTATTGTGTGTCCAGGGAGATGTTAGGGATCGGATAAAAACAACTTGCTCTCTCTTATTGTGTTTGATGCTGAAGAACAGTGAATGAGACAAGCAGCTGTCACAACTGTAGACCAGGCGTGGGCAGCATCGTTTCTGAGAGACTGACACAGGCTCAGCAGAATCATCATGAACTGAAGCTGCTGAATGTAGTTCATGTTTCTGCCAGAAGCTGAAACAAGAGCTGGACTCCATACATGAAGAGACAGCTGAAATGTCTTCCATTATTTGTCTCACAGTATAATTATCAAGCTCTACAGCTTTTATATTTTTTCTGAGGTTTAGGTTTTCTTTTAAGACATCGGAGCCATAATTTGTGTGCTACAGACTGTATATAAAATATGGACATAAACAGGGTGATGTCCCTTTTGTTTGAGCAGTCCTGTTTTGGTGTCTTGAAGGCCAATTTGATGAAGCAGCGATAGAACAGATTGAGAAAACAAAGGACCCTTTCAGATCACAACTTAAAGCGCAACCTTCCTTTTTAATTCTTTTTGAGCCTGATGTGGAGGATCGTTTTTAAAAAATGAACATCACGCTGTCTTCAATAAGACTTAAACTCAGCAGTTGAGCCAATTAGCATATCAGTAAAATGTTTGCTCCCGTATTAGTGTGAAATGTGTTTTTTTCTAAGCTTTTATACAGTCTAACTTCTTTTTCCAACCAGAAGAGTTACCTCAAACTGACCATTCTGCCTGGCCTCTATTTTCAGACGCTGAAGCCATGGTCATCGATTTTATACTGTATCTTAAAAAATAATCAAGTAAAAAACAGAATAACTTGAAAAAGTTACTTTTTTCATAACTTAATCTAGAAAGGTAAACTTTCGTGGTCATGGATTACAGCTCATGAAAAATCAGCTGTAATTCTGAAGATCAATCAAAAAGGATTTAACAGAAATGTCAGAATAATGAAAATTCAGTACAAGGTTCGAGCTCCTTTCCATAAATGTCTGCATCGATGCAGCGTGGCAGTTCTGCTGAGGCGTTACTGAAGTCAAGGTTGCTTTCATAGTGGCATTCAGCTGGTCTATGATTATTCGGTCAGGTGTTTCTCATCTCTCTCTTGACAATACCTCCTAGATTCTCTGAGTTCAGGTCAGGAGAGTTGGCACAGCATCAGCATGCTCAGCAAATCATTTGTAGTAGGTTTTGGCTCAATGGGCAGGTACTAAGTCCTCTTGGAAAAGGACGTCTGCATCTCCATAAACTCTGTCATCAGATGGAAGCATGAAGTGCTCCTTAATCTGTGTTGACTTTGGACTTGATAAAACACAGTGGACATACCACCAACAACAGCAGCAGATGACATGGAAACCCATATCATCACAGAGCATGGAAACTTCACACTGGACTTCCAAAACCTTTGATTTTGTGCTTCTCCACTCTTCCTCCAGGATCTAGATTTGATTTCCATTCAAAGTTTTATTTTTCACAGTTTAAGAGGACTTTGGAGCACTGAGCAATAGCCCAGTTCTTTCTCTCCTTAGCTCAGGTAAGATGCTTCTGACACTGTGTCTGGTTCAAGAGTGGCTTGATATTAGTTGCTGAAGACGTCTGCGAGTGGTGGCACTTCCTGCATTGACACCAGCATTAGTGCACTCCTTGTGAACCTCTCCAAAGTTACTGACGTCATGTTTTTAACTTGCAGTCATCCGTGTTGCTTGTGCACCTTTTCCTACCACACCTTTCCCTTCTATTAATATGCTGTGATGCAGCATTATGTGAACAGCCAGCTTTTTCAGCGGTGACCTGCGTTTTTCCCTCGTTGTGGAGGACGTCAAAGATCATCATCAGGACAACTTTCAAATCAGCAGTTTTCTCACTGACTGTGCACTTTAAGTGTAATAACTATAGAATATGAACGTCCAACTTTTTAAAATTAAATTAGGAAAAAATAAACTTTTCAATGATGATCTAAGATTTTTTAAATTTGTTTTTGATTGTTTTGATTTCTTTAGTACGCTCTGTGGTTATGACTCTGCTGGATTTCATGACAGATGAGGACATTCTTCAGCCCTGAGCTGACTCACATTTAAACTGAGCTATGACAGCATTAAATTGTCTTAAACACAATCTCTAAATATATAGAAGATGCAGCAGTCTTCTATCAGGATGGAATCTGTTCGGGTTAAACTGCCACAGCCGGCCCTACCGGCTTAAAAGGAAGTTTCATTTGAATTCCTTGGTCATCCCTGCTCGACTAATGCCGCGAGACTTACGAGAAGTCTTTGATTTTGTCAGGAAACAATTACAGCTATTTAACCTATTACACCTGTGAAAACAGCCCTGTGTCGTCTTCTCACCCAGCAGGTGCTCTGACATATCCAGGAACTCACTGTTGTTGGCTCCTCGGCGCAAAGTTGCTTATGTTCACAAGCTTTGCTGGCTGTGCTGCAACATGACGAGGCATGTGTGCGCACATGTGAGTTAAACTTGTTTAACAGCACAGCAGTCTATAAAGCTGGAGGCTCCAGTTTCTCTAAGAAAAAGATAAAAAGACCCCCAAGCTTGTGTGTGTGAGTGTGTAGCTCTAACAGTTTCTAATTGTGTCTTGATGAGTGACAGAGATCAAGCCCAGCCTAATTAGCACCACTGAAATTCTCTCTCTCACACACACTCTCACTCACACACACACACATACAATGAATACACTGTGCAGCCAAAAGTATGTAGACAGCCTTGTACAGGAGAACACAGGAATCCCGGATATGTGTAAATGAAATACATTGTGCCTGCCTGCCCCTCTTAAGACCGCAGATAAAGTGTTTGCCATAATTTTACCCTAAACGTGTCAAAATGTTTAACAATGAGGTGCCAGACTTGTTTTTCATGATTACCAGGAGCCACCTGCCTGATTGCAACCTCACAGTGAGGACACACGTTGAGGAAATCATCCTTGAGAAAATAATAGTCCCACGTAATGTTGTAAAGACATTTCTTGTTAAAAAATAGAAAATATTTAAACATAAATTCTAGACGTTCAAGTGACGTTAGAACCAGGCCAGCTGTTTATCTCCCAGCCTTTCTGCTAAGATCAGTTGTCCACCACCTGCCTCGAGCTCCAAAATGAACACTCAGATAAAAAGCACCACTTGTCGTCTCGTCGTAAATCTCAGCATCTAAAAATGCCAAAGCACTTGTTTAAGAATAACGTAGCTATATTTAGAGAGTGGTCTGATTCAACAAGGCCATGAAGCAGGGGTTAAACCGCAGCCTGCACTTTTCAGACAAAGCTCATATCTTGTAGAAAGTGCTCTCCATGGAGTGAAGGCTTGTGTATTTATGCCCACAGTCCCGAAACAAAAGATTCCAAAATAATATGTGAGTAATGTTTATATGTCCACAAACATTGGGCCATAGAGAGAGAAACATACAAGGTTGTCGCTCGCTGTAGATCAACTGAAGGTCACTGAATTCAACCACACAAAAGAGTGTGAATGCTAGATCTGAGAGAATAACACTAGTGAGTGTGCAGTTACGTTGATTAAAAAGGAAAAAAAAAAAACAACAATGGGGGAAAGAAACTCCTGCAGCACTGTACAGCTTCCTGTAAAGATTAGACCTTTATTGAGAAAATTCCAGGTCGGCTTATGGCCGCACAACCCGCCGTCTCCAACTGGGCCGATTATTGAATTTAATACACACACAAACACCCTCGCGCACACACACACACAAAATATACAGAGTAACTAGAGCCCTGTTGTGAGGCGACATCGATGACGCGTGTTGGATGGGATTATCCCTCCAGCTGTACTCTCACCCGCAGAGAAGTGAGGCTCATTTGGCCCCACAAAGCTCACTGTGGTTTTTCCACACACTGATAAATCCCACCCCTGCTTTTTTTCAGCATCCTCTCCAGCTTACAAGGTTAACCTTAACAATTTCTCATGTGTCATCTTGGTTTATCTCTGCTTGCATCGGGGCTGACTAGTCTGATTTATTTTTTGAAAACTGCAGCACAAATGATATGACTCTGATTCACAACTTGTTAAAGGCCAGAAGCCAGAAAGTGGCTTTGAAATAAATCACTCACTCCAGCAGTAATTGTGCACCGTGGCTCAATAATCCAAGAAAATGTCTCCCTCTGTTGGTCTGACACAAATATTACAATCATGGCAAGATAAATGACTTTTTATGACTGTTAGCAACTTCCTTATAATGAGGTGTCATTTAAAAATTTTGAATACCATACAAAGGATATTTAATAAGGTGCACCCAGACATGAGAAAAAAAAAAGTCACAGCGAAGATTCATGGAGGTAGTGAAGGAGGATATGCAGAGGGTTGGTGTGCCAAGTCAAGTCAAGTCAGGTGGATAGGGTGAGATGGAGGCACGTAATCCACTGTGGTGACCCCTAAAGCGAGCAGCTGAAGGAGGGAGGCAAAGAAGAAGGATCTCTACTGATTTTTATGCTAACCTTTGGATCCGTTGTTTAATTTAAAGTAGATCTGTGTTTCAGCTGAAAATTTACATTAATTATGTGGAAAAAAAACTGAGTCCAGCATTATTTCAGTTAATGCTAGTACCCTAGTACATGCTGATGCTTCAGTATTCTTTGGTCTCTTTGGTCTGCTGGTGCTGTTAACCATGAAATCACAGCCACACAATCCTTTTAAAAGTTGTTGTAGGTGCATAGCTATTTATTCAAAGGAAGGGGGGGCATTTCAGTCACTTGCTAGGTGGTTGTTAGGCAACATGATGACACAATATATTGTAAATAATTCAACTTTTGGGGATCTAAATAAGATGTTGCCATCAGGATTAAAATGATGGGATCCTTGTATTCGGTGGTGTAGATCCATAAAAGGAAAAAAAAAAACAGGTCATTTTAGCCTGTTGCTAGGTGGTTGCCAGGAAATATGATGACATCACAATATTTGACATTGGTGCCAATCACAGACCATGAAAAGTCAATGACACATAGTGACTTCAAGGGACTACAGGCCAAAACAAATGTGAGTGAAGTGAGCTGGATAAACTTTCCTCACCTTCGAGGCGACTGAAACGAACACCGGTGAGAGTACAGCGTGGTTACTAGTGGACACTCCAGGTTGCAGTTGCCTGGGCCAGCGGTCCCCAACCTTTTTTGCACCACGGACCGGTTTAATGTCAGACAATATTTTCATGGACCAGCCTTTAAGGTGTTGCGGATAAATGCAACAAAATAAAATGATACGACCAAGACAAAAACTGTGGTATTTTGTAAATATAATAAACGTGAATTCACTGTGTAATTGTGTAACTTTATTAGCAGCGTCCTCCTGAAATGCACCAACAACATTGAGAGTAACATCCTCCTCTCTGCCCCTTAATGCTCTTTGGTCGCTATGGTAAAGCGTAAATATTTCTTTCAAAATAAGACACACAACTACAACACGGGAAAAGACCCATGGAAACCGAGTTAATGATAAAAACCCTGAAAACCATAAATTTCACACCCGAGCCTCAACTCTCGCGGCCCGGTACCAAACGACTTACGGGCCCGGGGGTTG